>JAOTRH010462348.1:0-28317 GCA_034768845.1 Heliamphora exappendiculata
CCTAAAAAGTCATAAAACAATTTTTCCAAATCAAACAGTGATCAAACTATTTTGGAAATCTAAAATCCTATTTTTTTCATGTCCAGTTGACTGAAGCAATATGGCCAGTCAACCGAACAGGTTACCAAAAACACATTTTCAGATCCATAGAAGTTCAGTCGACCGAACCTTAGGGTTCAGTCGACCGAAGCTAGGTCCAATCGACCGAGTGAGTCTCTTCAGTCGACCGAACAACTTAAAATTTGAAATTTTCTAAAAACGGCTAGTTTGACACTTCCTTATTTTGCCCAATGGTTAGTTCGAATTTGCAGCCTATAAATAGAGGCCTTGTGCCATTGTTTTCTTCACTTAATACCTCTCATTCGTTCTCTCACATACTACTCTTTAGCACTTCAATTCTATAGCCTTTTCATACACATTTTTTAGAGAAATTTCATATTAGATTCTCATTGAGCTTCATTGTTCCATTTCTTGAGAAGTGAGTTAGAGTTTCATTGCTGTACCTATTTTCTCATTCAAGGTGCATTCTTTGTACACTCGTATATCACTCTTCTTGTTGGTTTGTATTTGAGAAAGGTGATTCTCAAAAGAGGCAAATCTGCCTCCAAGGATTGGATTAACTTGAGAAGGGTACATTCTCAAGTAGAGGCTACTCCGCGTAGACTAAGGAGAGAGGCTCCTCTGCCTATTGAAGAAGAGGTAGTGAAAACCTCGTAGCAATTAGCTTGAGGTAAGGACGTAGACCGTTGTACCGAACCTTGTAAAAATCGTGGTGTCATCTTCATTTTTGCTTACTTTATATTTTCTTTATCGTACTATTTTTTTGTTGCACCACTATTTTTGTTCTTGCATTATCATTTCTTAAAATAAGAAAAGTATTGAATCTAGTAATCAAAATTTTAACTTATCTTTTTGAGTCATCTAATAAAAGGATTTTTTTTTTCTTTTATTTTTATACAAGAAGGTAAACTTGCATAATAATTTTAGTTGTGTACTTTAAACAAAAAGGAGACATATTTGAAAGTTTTCTTGCAAGCTATAGTTGAGTTTTGAGTTCTTCAAAGAAGGTTTAAAGATTTGTTTTCATTAAACTAAAAGGACCTTAAGTATTAGCATCCTTATTTGTGTAGTAAAATATTTGACTTATAAAAATTTGTATTGTTAACACATAAAGGAATTGAATCTAGTTTATAAGAAGGTTTTGAATCGATTAAAACATATTTGCAAGTTAAAGTTGAAAGCTACACTTATATCTTACATTGTTAAAACAAGAAGGGTGTTGTAATTAATTAACAAGAAGTGAACAAAAAGTTTACATCTTTCAAATCTTAAAATTGAAAAGCTTTTAAGTTTTTTTTACTTTGAAATATTGTTGTATTCTTGCATCTTAATCTAGAAGTCGTATTTGAAAAATATTTAAAAGCTAAACTCTAAATTGTTAAAACCAATAAAGTGTTGTATTTGTTCAAACAAGAAGTTTAATTTTTGTCCACATTTGTTCTTGAATATTTCAACACAAAGTTTTGCTTATGAATCTGAAACAAATTTATTTGTGATATTCTTGTGAACTAAAAATCATACACTTGAATTTAATCTAAGAAATTTTAAATACCCAATTCACCCCCTCTTAGGATTAGACACGTAATATCAAGCTTGCTTATGTGGTTAGTGTTTATGTTCATGCGATGTGTTGCATCTTATATTCTATCTTTTTCATATAAACGTGATGTCTACTCGGAGGGGGCGAGGCTGTGTTCGAGGTTGTGGCCGTAGGTTTGGAGTTGGTGGTGGACTCTGTGGGTGGTGTACTAAGTTGAGACAGCGGTTGGTGAGGATGTGAGGTTGGGGTGAGTTGTAGATCCCGTGTATTTAAGATAGTTAGCTGTTGTTTAGGATGCCTAACCTTGTTTGACTATATCCTAGGAATGGTTTGGCTAACCATCTCTTATGTTTGTGTCGATTGCGATCAACGCAGTTGTTTTCCTTTGACCTTGTCCTGAATTTCAGGGACAAAATTCCTTTAAGGGGGATAGAGTTGTGAGAGCCTAACCTATTTTTTTCGGCGTTTTTTGAAGCATTTTTGTCATTTTCGATTTTGCATGTTTATATGCGTTTTGATGCATGATCGGGTTTAGGTATGCATACGGGGTTAGTTCCTAGGGCCGTTAGGCACTGTGATGCGAGTTTCAAAAAAAAATATTTTCTTAGCCTATAAATATCTGGAGTTAGATATTTTCAAAACTTCTCAGCTAAGTTTCCTCATTTTCTCTCTGCCTTCTCTCTAACTTCTCGGGGGCATGGGGCTCAGTTTTCAACGATTCAACAGTGGATCCTTGTTATTGGCACAATGGGCTACACGTTCATCTGGATAAAATTTTATTTTAGCAATGCTCAATTTTGCACGTGGTTCGAGACGTCGAGTTTTTAACTCAACGAGGTAGGATCCTAGACTCTCATGTCTTATAAGAGTGGTACGCGTAATCATATGCATTTTTACCGGTTAAAAATGCATAAAAAATTGATTTAAAGATCGAGTTTTGGTTTAAAACCGTTTTTGTGTTGTTTTGGGTTGGATGAACCGGGTTTCGAGGCTTTTCATTCGGTGGTTCTTGATGTTTTGGGATCGTGTATGTCCTGGGTGTTAAATATATGCGAGTCGATAGGTTTATGAGTGTTTTAAAGCATAAAAGTGGGTGTTGGAGAGTTTGGGGGCATAGACCATCAAAAATAGGAAAATCTGGCTTTTTCTCGGGTGGTAGCTCGCTCGAGCGCACGATGTCCGCTCGAGCTGACTAGCTACATAGGGCCATTTTGTTTTGGTCATATCTCCCTCATCCAGACTCAGAATTGGGTCGTTCTTGTAGTCAAATTGAAGCCCCGGAAGTCTTCTTTCCAATGACACCTCTCTGACAATAAAATTTTTTTTGTAAAAAAAGTTATGATCAAAATAGTGAAGGTATGTCAAAATTTCTAAACCATTTTTCACCCATTTTTTGGTAAAATATTTGGGAAAAGGTTATTTTTCATCCTTGTTGCCCCCTTTTACCGAGTTTATTGTTTCTTGGGGCATCGTGGGTTTTGTAGGGCATGTGTGGGTATCGTGGGTGTATGTTTGTCGTGTTGGGCGTGCGTGGGTTCGTGTTTGCCTCGTTAGGCGTGTGTGAGTCCGTGTTGGTCGTGTCAGGGCCTTGGGAGTTTGTGTGTGTTTTGTTCTTTAGTTGTTGGATCCTTGGTTTTCAATTGGTTTCCAATGATATTCAATTGATTGATATATGAGATTATTCTACTGAAATACTGTTGGATTTTTTTTGGGATTCTGTTGGTTGTGTTGTGGCTTTGGGGGTCATGTTATGGCCTCGGGTGTTTGTTAGATGCCGTCCTGGGGGATGACGTGCATGGTAAGATGCGAGTCTTTGGTGCACGGTTGTGTTTTTGGTGGTTTGTGCATCTTTGCATGCGGGGGTTTGGTTTTGCTTCTTGATTTGGGTTTCCTCCCAATGTTAAACGCTCAAGCGGTGGTTGTGCGCTCGAGCGGGCTGGTGGCCGAGAGTTAAGTCGATCGGTGACCGCTCGAGCGGTAGTTGTGCGCTTTTAGCGGGGTTGTGGCAGTGTGCTATATCGTTAGGGGACCGCTCGAGTGGTAGTTGAGCGCTTGAGCGCTTGAGCGGTGTTGGCCTTGGGGTTAGGCTTGGTTTTATGGGTTGTTGGTTGTCCATGTGAGTGGATGTTGGGTTATTTGGCGGGTGGTGTCATGATGTGAAGTTATATCTGGCTATGTGCATTTATAGCTGGCTATGTGCATTTATAACTGTAGTTTATTTATATAGGGGCACGAAGATGTATCACGATTTGCGCCATCAGTTCTGGTAGACAGGAATAAAAAGGGACGTGATCCGATTTGTGTCTCGGTGCCTTACTTGTTAGCAGGTGAAGGTGGAACACCAAAGCTCAGCAGGATTGTTACAGTCGTTGCCCATATCTGAGTGGAAGTAGGAGTATGTCACGATGGATTTTGTATCAGGACTTTCTCGATCGCCGAAGGGACACGATGCTGTTTGGGTTGTGGTCGATAGGTTGACGAAGTCGGCACACTTCCTTCCCGTTCGTGTGAAGGATTCGGTGGATAAATTCGGTAGGTTGTATATCCATGAGATAGTCCAGCTACATGGAGTACGTGTGACTATGATTTCTGATCGAGACCCGCGCTTTACATCGCGCTTTTGGCAGAGTCTTCAGGTTGCCTTGGGGACGAGCTTGACCTTTAGTACAGCTTTTCACCCACAGACAGACGGTTAGTTTGAGAGGACCATCCAAATTTTAGAGGACACGTTGAGAGCCTGTGTGCTCAATTTTTGGGGTTCTTGGGAGGATTACCTATCATTGGCAGAGTTTGCATACAACAACAGTTACTAGTCCAGTATTGGGATGGCACCGTATGAGGCTTTGTATGGTAGGTCGTGTTGGTCGCCAGTGTGTTGGACAGATGTGGGCGAGACCACAATTTTGGGACCTGACTTAGTACGGGAGACGACAGAGAAGATTATCGTGATTCGTCAACGTCTGGTGATAGCTCAGAGCCACAAGAAGAGTTATGAAGATCAGAGGAGGAGACCGTTGGAGTTTGCAGTGGGGGATCATGTGTTTCTAAAGGTCTCGCCACGTAGAGGTTTGATGAGATTTGGTCGAAGGAGGAAGCTATCAGCACGTTTCATTGGACCATTCGAGATCCTGAAAAGGATTGGGGTGGTAGCATACCGTCTAGCCTTGCTACCTCAGTTAGCATCAGTGCACAATGTGTTTCATGTTTCCATGCTTCGAAGTATGAGCCAGATCTGTCACATGTTCTGGATTGGGCCGAGTTGTAGGTTGATGAGGATGTCACGTATGAGGAACGTCCTGTGAATATTCTAGACACGAAGGAGCAAGTGTTGAGGGGGAGAACGATTGCTTACGTCAAGGTCCTTTGGCTTCATCACAGGGTTGAAGAAGCGACATGGGAGCTTGAGTCTGGGTTTCATGCTAGGTACCCGAAGTTGTTTACCTTGTTACCTTGAAGTAAATTTTGGGGGCAAAATTCCTTAAGGGGGGAGAGTTGTGAAACCCTATACCGTTTCCTTTTTTTATATATATATCCATATTTGACGTGTTTCTTTTCCCATATGAATATCATCTATGAATGGTTTATATATTGGAGTTGTAGAACAGCATGTGTAGATATATTTAACGCTTTTTCGGGCTTCGTTTAGGCTTGTTTGGTTAATTTTTGGCTTGTTAAATCAAGACCAAAATAGTAGGTTGTTGCCCAGCAGTCTAGTCGACTAGACTGCTTTCCTGAGTCGACTAGGTCGTCTGTTTTTGGGTTTAGTCGACTGGACTGAGCCCTCTAGTCAATTGGACAGTGGCGGTGCGAGAGTTTTCGAAATCTGGAACACCTTCAGTCGACTGGTTTAGTCGACTGTTTTGCCGAGCCTATAAGTATTCTAGGGGCTGTTTTGTTTGGAAAAATCTTATTTCTTCCATTCTCTCTGCCTTCTCTCTACATTCTTGGTGTTCCCGAGCCTAGTTTTCGACGATTAGCTTGTGGATCCTTGTTATTCACGCTGCTAGCTTTGCGTTTATCCTGTCAGATTCTCGTTTTAACAAGGTTCAGATTTTGAGGCTTCAATTTTCGACTCACTAAGGTAGGATTCTAGACCCTATTGTTGTTAAAGGGTGCCTCATGCAATTATATGTGTTTTTACTGGGTTGAAAATGCTTTAAATGCCATATTTATGTTTAAACCTTGTTTTTCGGATAAAAAGCATATTTTTCACTTTTCTTGGTTTATTACATCGTATGACTTTGTGGATGTATGGTTTTTCAAAGGTGGTTTTGAAAACGGTAATTTTTAATAAAATCTCAACACTTAGTGTTTTGGAGGTTTGGAGCTAACTCTCGGGGTTGAGTCTCAGTTTTGGAAACATTTGGTTGAAAATGGGGAAAAACAGTTTAAAAATGTTTTTGTTGATCTTCATATTGATTGATGAATCTTTATACATGTTTAATGTATATTTGTGGAAATGCTTTTCGTAGTCGAGCTACGGGTTAGTTTTTAGATGATTCCCTAAATGTACCGAGATAACGGGTATGTGGTGTGAGCTGCCATCGGTGGAAGTCCAAAAACGTGCGCAGAGTAGGTCCATTTGTCCTTCGTGGTAATTCCTGTAAAGGTGTGGTAGGTGCTTTTGTCCTTTGATTTTAGTCCGTAAAGTCAGCAGTTACGTTGTGGTGACTCCATATAGAACTTGTCATTACCTAACAGGTCTTAAATGATTCAGGGATTAGGTAATAGGCATGAGTCTATAGTTGTTACCTATGTCCCTTTGTGGCAGAGTCGGTACATAGGATCCGTGAGGAAACAACGTTTTGGTTACTATTTTTGTTAACTGTAACAAGTTACTTGCATTAGTTTAATGCTTGGTTTTGGCTGTGGTTGAGTGAACTCCCACCATATGATTGCATATCCTGTTTTACAACTTTATAGTCTGTTTCTATAGGGCTTCGGCTCACGGTGTAGAATTTTGTTGTAAAACTATTTTCAGGTCTGGAGGTTGATGATCACGAGGAGTTGATCTAGTGGTGCCCGTGGTGGCGGAAGACTTTATTAGTTTTTTTTTTGTATGGCTATTTCTGAAGGCATGTTTTGTACGCCTTAGGGCGATATATTTATGCGTGTTGGAACTGATTATTTACTGCTTATGAGAAATGCATGTTGGGTATTATTCTGATTTCAACTGGTGAATTTGAATGTATGAAAACCTACTTTTTCTAAAAACTAGTGTTTGGTGGATTTTCACGTGACCCTGGGTTTTGGGATGTGACATGGCGGTCACTGGATAAAAACCCTTTCATCTTGGCGGTCGCCACAAACCACTTCAACTTCCCAATGGTCTCCAATATTGGAAGTGGCGACCGCCTCCTCTAAACGCGTATATGGTCTTCTGAGGCGTGCGAGCTTGGTTCATTCTCATCCCTTGCTTTCTCTCTTTTGCTCCTCTCTGCTCTCAACTCACTCTCATCTTTCTCTTTGCTTCTTCTTGCTTCTTAGCTTTCGTGCTCTTTTCTCTTGCTCTTATACGAGATGTTTACACTGTTATTCGTGATTCCTTTCCTTTTCATGGCGGGCCAAGGCCATGGAGATGATGATTTAGGGGTGCGACAAGACCCCTCTGCTGCTGGGAGTTCCTCCATGGGGGCCATTCTTGCTGGGGGGGTTACTGCCTCTCAGTCTTCTATGACTATGGGGGCTATGGACGCCCTCGCTCTCGAGGCAAAGCATGCCTCTCACCGTGTCTCTCTCGAGGTGCAGGCAGCTGCAAATGCTACTGCAGAGGCTGAGATGGCTGATTTCCTCGACCCACATGCCAGAGAGGGTCATCCTGCACCTTTTGATCTACACACCTACACCCCGGTTCCACACCGCTTGGTTTCGGGTGGGATGAGGCACTACGGTCCACCAGTCGACGCCGCTGTTGCTGACGTTCTCCTCCAGGAGCCAGACCTGCACATCTCTCGCCACCATCCATTGGTAGGTTCCCTATCCTTGCTTGTTCAATACCAAAGCATGTTGTATTATATATATCTCAAACATAGATGCATGCCTAGGAACCCTCTGTGATATGTGATGATGATTTGATGTGATGACTGTGTGTAGTGTTTGAGATCTATACATGTAATCACAACAAACCTGAATATCAAACTAAAAAACTTAGGTTAGGTACCTGTGCAAAGTAGATTAAAGTCGTAGGGACACAAGGGTTAGGGTTTAGATGCAAACAAAAGAACCCGACCTTTTTTATTTTTGGGAGAAACATAAAAATCTAAGAGATCGTTTTTTTTTAAATTTTTTTAGAGAAAACATAAAAATCTAAGGGATTGTTTGCTTGTTTTTTTATTAGAGCATGAAAACTAAGGGGAAATTTTTTTCAAAAATCCTAAAAATTATGAAAAATTTTCAAAAATCCAAAAAATTTGGACAATTTTTTCAAAACTCCTAAAAAATTTGGGAAATTTTTTTGAAAATTCCTAGAAATTAGGGAAAATTTTTAGAAATCCTAAAAAATTAGGGGAACATATTCAAAAATATCTAACAACTAAGGGTAACTTTTTTGTTTATTTTTTTATTTTTGAGAAAACATAAAATGGTTTAGGATACGGATTTGCCTGGATCATCAGAGCTTAGGGTTCCTAGTCTTCTACTAGGACGTGTAGGGTTTGCCTGACGCACCGGTGCTTAGGGTACCTAGTCTTCTACTAGGGAGTGCAAGATTTGCCTAGCTCACCAGGGCTTAGGGTGCCTAATCTTCTTCTAAGACGTGCAAGATTTGCCTGGCTCACCAAGACTTTGGATTCCTAGTCTTCTACTAGGACATGCAAGATCTTCGTAGCGCACCAAGGCTTAGGGTGATTAGTCTTGTAGGGCTTGAGAGATTTGCCTGGTGCACCAGGGCGTAGGGTGCGTAGTCTTTTAGGGCTTGAAATATTTTCCTAGCTCACTAGGGCTTAGGATTCCTAGTTTTCTACTAGGATGTGCAGGATTTTCCTGGTGCACCAAGGCCTAGGATGCCTAGTCTTCTAGGGCTTGAGAGATTTGCCTGGCTCACTAAGGCTTGGGTGTCTAGTCTTCTAGGGCTTAAGAGAACCGAAGGGTCGTCTCTCACACATGAACCTAGGGTTTTTATTACTTTCAGCTATTTTCTACATATCCCTTATTTTATCTACTCTTATATATCCTCTGCTTATCTTCTTCTTTTCAGGCTGGTCACTACGTCTGGGGCTTTGGCGGCTTTGCCTCGTGTGAGGTGTTAGAGTGGTACGATACCCTCCTTGCTCCTAGCCAGGCTCTCGTTGATGCTTTCGGCTTTGCTCGGTTCATACCCTTATTGGGTAGGACGAGCAATGACCGTGTCTGGCTCACGGCCCTTGCCACAACGAGTGGGTTGCCCAAGGTTTTCTACTGTATGTGTTCGGTTCCTCCTTATTTTCGAACAAGGAGAATACCGTTCATCTTCATTATCTGGGTGCCCTCACCCGCCTTGACCAAGTTGCAACATTCGACTGGGGAGGAGCTGCTCTCGCTACTCTCTACGGCTTCAAGAGAGCTTTGACCCGATTCCCCCAAGAGCTCAGCATCGGGGGATACTGGAGGGTTTGGGAGGTATGTTTTAGTTTCTGCACATTTTTCATTCATTTATGCTATCTATTCTCCATTATCTGCTTGCTGACATCTTTTCTTTACAACTTTGCACTTATGAGTTCCTCGGGCTTCATGTCCCAGTGAACTCCTCTGCTGGCCCTTCAGTCATTCCTCGTATAGCTCGGTAGTCCCGAGGCTTAAAGGGGAAGAAGGCTGGGGGGAAGGACATCGACAGATTTTGGGCATCTCTTGACCTGCTGACCCCTGACCAGGTACCACTTCTTACCATTTTGACTGTACTGTACATTTCTCTCTGTATCATAGTATTCACTGTTCATTGCACTGCACTGTACTGTTGACTGATCATTTCTGTTCTGCACACTAATCGCTGTATCCTGCACACTGGCTATCATACTGCACTGTATTCACCACTCATTGTTTATTGATTACTGTTCTTCTCTTTACACTGTATTTTGCATTTCTGCAGGTCTACTGGGATGTTTGGCGTAGAGTGGAGGATCGGGCCGGCGTGGATCTGATGCGCAGCTGAGATATCACTTCGAGGCAGCTTTTGTTGGAGGGTCCATTTGGTCAAGAGTACTACCTTAGAGAGCGGGTAGTCCTCCAGTCACTTGGCCTCGACTACTTTCGAATTCTAGTGTTCCCTTCAGCCCACATGTACCAAACTGACCTCCTCAACCGAGTGGATTTGCTCTTGGGGATGGTGGAGACACATGCCTCAGAGCTGCTGGTGCGAGAGGGAGATTACACAGCTTAGGCCCGGGCACATCTGTTGAGACCACTAGGACCTGGCCCAACTGTTCCTGGTGGCAGGAGGAGACGGGCACCGGAGGCTGCTAATGCCGGTGCTGGAGCTGCTAGAGATGGTGGAGTTGGGGTTGGAGCTACTGCTGCTAGAGGACCTACTGGAGAAGGAGCAGTTGAGGTACCCTGGACCTTGTCGGCCCTCATTGCTGGGTATCCTTTCGACATTCCTATCACAGTTCCTCCAATCCTGGAGATTCGACCAGTGTATGCTCAGGTTTGATCTTCTTTTCACTGTTTACTTTTTTGTCTTTCATCTATTCATACTGATTAGCTCTTTATTCCTTTTGGCAGGCGGATCAAGCTTGGCTAGCCCATCTCATGCTGGTGGTAAGCGGCATGCAGATTTTGATTCGCCCGCAGTATACTGCTTTGTGTGCTACTGGGGTTTCTTTTGTCCCTCTGTCGGTGAGTGTCTTTCTTGTCATTCTGTTCTGTACTTTATTCTTACTTTTGTCTCTTTTTACAACCACAAGTAGCTACTACCGGCATAGTACCGCCATAGGTTCCTGTTCAGCCTCCTACTCTAGTTCTGGCTCTAGCGCGAGGCCGTGGGTCCCGTGCCACTTCTTCTAGAGCCTGCTCCAGAGGATCTGTCTCTTCTGCCAGGAGCCACTCCAGAGTTGTATCCTCTTCCTCAGATGGCAGAGAAGACAGCGATGATTTTGAGAGACTTTTTGAGGATGTTAGCTCGGATGAGGCTGGTCCTTCTTCCCGTCGGGTTCGCTCGAGGCAGTAGTGAGAGAGAGAAATTCCCCCCTTTACATACATTTGATTTTTTGGGCCTGCATGCCCCAGTTTGATATATTTCTATACATTTATTTTGGTTTATGGGCCTGCGTGCCCCAATTTTACTTGTTATTGGGCCTGGGTGCCCCAGTTTACATTCCGTCATATTCTGATGCTTTTTAGGCCTCTATGCCAGTTACTGCTTGATTTACATCTACTTGCATGGTTTATCTTTATTTACATTTTGAATTGCTCTAGATGCATGATATAAGTCTCAAAACTTTACACGGATTACAAAAGCTGCAAACATACACACCCGCTACTTTCTATCATGGCGGTCACCACAATCCATTGTGGCAGTCACCACAACATCGACGCATGGCGGTCGCCTCGTCAATAAGGTGACATCACCGTACTGTGTACTTTTATGTTGGCGATCCCATACTCTAAGGTGGTGGTTACCACTTTGACTGTACTGTTCTCTAAACTTTCGATTCCCAGCCTTTTCATGCCTTATAAATACAACCTTGGATGACCCATTTCCTGTTACTCTCACTCAGATGGATTCTTTCCATGGTCCACATTCTGCATGGATTGAAGAATTCTCCCACATTGAACGCCTAAACTTTGCCTCGTTCGGTATCAATGCCTTATTTTCCCTTATGGACATACAGATTGATGGATCATTATTGAAGGCTGCTGCTCAGTTATGGGACCCGCAAACCCACGGAGTTCTGTTGTTGTTTCGACTTTCTTCATTTCGACCTAGCAACAGATAATGTAACTTTGTGGCTTATCCAAGGTGGAAGCTTCTCTTCTGACATCTGATGACTGCCTTGACATTCCTTTGATTATTAAGAGGTTTCGTCCTACCGGCGATCTCAGCGACCTTGATTTTCATATGTGGCGACACTATGCCCTGCGTTTTTGCCTCTTGGCTCAATTCCTTCTCGTTCTTTCTGATAGATGAGTTAGCTGCACGCTAGTAGACATTGCGGGTTAAATGTGGTCGAGGAAAGACTTTATCCCACTGGTTCTGGCTGAAATGCTGATTGGCTTGGATGCTGTTCACCGTGGCGAGACTACCACATTTGTCGGTAGCCCCTTGCTTCTTCAGGTACACTCGTCACCTTTCACACACACTGCCCTTGATAGTTACCTCCCACTTGCCTTTTCCAAGAGTCTTCAGCGGTCAATTCATCCACCTCCAGTCCTCATAACTTCCATCAAGTAGGTAACGGCGAATCATGAAGGGTATCTTCCTCTGTCATAATTCCTTCATCAACACCTCTGCGATACCACCTCCCACTTACCTCTTCCACGAGTCTTCAAAGATCAATTCACCCACCCCCCGGGCTTTTGTCAGGGCCCTCCTGCTGCGCCCTCAAGGGGGTCCATTTCATTCGAACTCAACCATGGCAGGTGCATTCATGTCGAACCGTACCCAAAATTCTTGTACGCTCATATTTTGTCATATACTTTGATGTCCTCCGAGGTTGCCCTCTCAGCTCCCGGGCTGGTCCCCTTTTACCCCTTCATCTAATTCAGGTTTGGGCTCTAAGGGCTCGTCATCATACCCTCCGTTCATCTCGTAATCCTCGTTGGCCATCTGAGACCCCCTTTCAATCTGTTTTATTTCTTTGCACATCTTTTCTCTTACTTCTTTCCCTTGCCTTTTGCAGATTTGGCTGATGGAAAAGGTGAACCTCATGCGAAAACCTCATACGGATTGGTACAGTGCTGCAGCTCTCCTTTACCGCCCCTTCTACTAGATATGCAATACCGAGACATCTTGGCGGCAGTACCTCTCTTCCTTGACGGGCCCAAACATCACTTGGCAGTGTTCTTGGTGGCGGATCCCTACCATGACCTTGACCACTATGGATTACCCCGGCGTTCTGCTGATCGGCTTACGATTGTCCACCTTCTACTATCCCCATCAGATCATGCGGCAGTTTGGTCAGAGCCAGACTGTCTTCCATTGTGTTCGAGGCAGTTTATTTTCATCCTTACTGCGGGCCCCATTTCTAGCATTATATCAGGAGGCTTGGCTGTCTTGTTCACAGATGGAGATGCAGGAGCTACTGTGCCCCGACCTTTCTGATGAGTATAGGTCATGGCTGATGCAGGATAGGGAGCAGAGAGATAAAGAAGAAGGGAAATCTGTAGCAAAAAGGAGGAAGATTTGAGGCATCCTACTTTGTTTTAAAGATTTCACAGCTTTCCTTTTTATTTTGTTTGTAGAGCTTAGGACTTGCGCACCCTTCCTTTTATTTTCAAGACCTTGTACCTGAAGCTAAAGTAATGAAAATCCCACATTATGCTTAAGAAGATTCAAAATTATCCAAAGCTTTTTGATTTTTGCAATTAAATGACTTTATTATCAAAATTCAAAAATAAATTTGCAATGGTCTTTCTCATATTCAAAGATGGTTAAAATGAAGAATGTGGCCAGACTTCTTAAAAGAAGCTGCCTACGTATCCCAAGAAAGTAGAATCAGGCCTTAATGCAGTTCGAGCTCGATTTACTCTCGGGTATTGACACTCTCCTTTTATGATGCCCTAACTTTTACCAAGGTTTCCCTTTCAAGTTTTCGGCTTTGCGTGTTGCTTTAACTTTTGCCTGAGCCGCCTTCTCAGTTTTCAACTCAGTGAACTTTTATTTTATCTTTATTTTTCTCTTAAGGGTAATATTTCTTGAGCTAGTCAAGTTTGACTTGAGTAGATAACACATTGCCATCCAAATTCATGACAATAACTGTACCACCGGTCATAATAGTTTTAATCAGAAACGGTCTAGACCAGCTTGACTTGAACTTGCCCCTTGGGTAAAAAATGGGAGCTCTGATTTCTTTAAGAACCAAATCTCCTTCTCTGAGATCACGGGTCTTGACCTTCTTATTGAATGCTTGAGCTATCCTCCTTTGGTACCCTTGTACATGAAATAGAGCTTGCAGCCTTCTTTAATCGAACAAAAGGAGCTCTTCCATTCAGTTCCTCTGCCATTCTGCTTCTAAAATACTGGCCTTGGATGCTACTCTTAGCGATGGGATTTTCTCCTCACTAGGAAGCACGGCTTCCATCCCGTACATTAAAGAGTATGGTGTAGGTCCTGTTGAAGTTCTAATCGACGTCCTGTATCCCCATAGTGCGAACGGTAAATGTTTTGACCAATCTTTATGTGAGATGATCATCTTTTGCATGATCTTCTTAACATTCTTGTTTGTTGCCTCAACTGCCCCATTGGTTTGCGGTTGATATGGTGATGACTTGTGGGCCACTATCAGGTATTCTTCAAAAAGATCCAAGACCTCACCTTGGAAATGCGAGCCATTATCCAAAATAATCTCATGAGGGACCCCGTAACGGCAAATGATGTTTTGCTTGATAAACTTGGCAACATGTGAAGCTTTCAATACCGAGTAGGAGGCTGCTTCCACCCCTTTGGTAAAGTAGTCAATGGCCACTAAAATGAACTCGTGCCCATTTGATGCCGTCGGCGTTACCCATACTGAGAACGGCCATGGCAATGTCAGGCTATATAGTTGAGATGGTGGAACGTGCATAAGTTTTGCATGAATCTGACACTTATGACACCTTCGCACGAACTGTATACAATCTGTTTCCATTGTTATCAAAAAGTATCCTTATCGTAGGATCTTCTTGGTTAACATGTTTCCACTCATGTGAAACCCACAGACTCCTGCATCTATCTCTTTCATCAGCTTCTGCCCTTCTTTACTGTTGATACACAGCTTGTTGACTCCAGAATGCCCTTGTTTGTATAGTCTTCCCCCATGTATGACAAACTGTGCAGCTTACCTTCGAATTGCTATTTTATCCTTTTTGCTTGCAAACTTGGGATATTCTCCTTTTCCACAATGTTTTGAATGTTAAAATACCATGGAAGTTCGTCAGCGCTTTCCTTAATTGTAGCTGCCACCTCGTATGCCTGCTTTCTCTTCTGCTCGGTTATCAAAGGTCTCATTCTGACCCTGGGTGGTATGTCAATCATTAATTCCAGAGTAGCCAGTGCATCGGCAAATTTATTCTACAGTCTCGGCACATGAGTGAAGACCACTAATTCAAAGCACGGTATTAGTTTTTCTAGTTCTTGATGGTAGATAGTCAATGTTAAGTCCTTAACTTTCTATTCTCCTCTTGCTTGTGAGACCACCAATGCCGAGTCTCCGATGACTTCCAGCTTCTTCGCCCCTTGTTCTAAGGCTGCCTTCAATCTAACTAAGCATGCTTCGTACTCAGCTTGATTGTTGGTGACTTTGAAATTGAGCTTCAAAGATAAAGGAATGTTCGATTCGTCAGGGAATCCACTTGTCGTCCATAGCCATACTAATTGGATGCACCATCAAAATATAGAGTCCACTTGTCATCCCTAACTCCCATCAGTTGTTCATCAGGAAACTGGAATTTTGTGTCTTCATTTCCCTCAACCGGCTGGTTAGCTAGAAACTCTGCTACCGCTCTGCCTTTGACTGATTTTCGTGTGACATACTTAAGATCAAATTCTGATAGTAACAGCAACCATCGGGCCAGCCTTCCTGTCAATGCCGGCTTCTCAAACAAGTATTTCAATGGGTCTATTCGGGAAATTATGTTCACTGTGAAAGAAAACACGTAATGCCTCAGCTTTCGGGAAGCCCAAACCAAAGCCCAACATGTTTTTTCCAACGGCGTGTAGCGTATTTCTGACCCTGTCATCTTTTTGCTCAAGTAGTAGACTGCATCTTCGATTCTAGTTTCTCCTTCCTGTGCCAACATACATCTCATAGCTCAATGAGTTACTGACAAGTAAAGGATCATTGGCCTATCAGGTTCAGGAGGAGCCAGAACATGTGGGTTTTGCAAGTACTGGCGCACGGCTTCGACGGCGTCTTGGCATTTTTGATCCCATTCAAACTTAACCCCCTTCTGCAGCAGATGGAAGAGTAGCTCACAGGTCGTTGTTAGCTTGGCTATAAACCAGCTGATGAACTGTATTTTACCCAGAAAACCTCTAACTTCTCGTTCGGTCCTTGGAGGAGGTATTTCCAAGATTGCTTTAACCTTTGAAGGATCGACTTTAATGCCTAGTTGAGGGATCATAAACCCAAGGATCTTTCCAGCGGTGACTCCAAAGGCACACTTTTGTGGGTTGAGCCACATCTTGTATTTTTGAATCCTTTCAAAGAACCTCCGTAGCACTACGATGTGGGCATCCTGATCCTTGGACTTGACTATCATATCATCCACATACACTTCAACCTCCTTATGTATCATGTCATGCAGTAAAGTAGTGGCGGTCTTCTGATAGGTTGCCTCTGCATTCTTCAGACGAAACGGCATCACACGATAACAATAGGTGCCCCAAGGTGTAGTAAATGTTATCTTTTCCCAGTTCTCGGGATCCATCAGAATTTGGTTATACTTGGAGAAGCCATCAATGAATGACAAAAGAGCGTGTCCCACTGTACTATCCTCCAAGACATCAATGTGCGGCAGTGGAAAGTCATCCTTCGAGCTGGCTTTGTTAGGATCTCAAAAATTTACGTAGACCGAGATGCATTCGTCTTTCTTCAAAACTAGAACAATATTAGCCACCCACTTTGGAAACTCGATTACCATCAAGAATCCAGCGTTGATCTGCTTGGTAACTTCTTCTTTGATCTTCATAGCCCATTCTGGCCGGATCTATCTCAATTTCTGTTTGACCAGTTTGACACCAAGGTATAGAGGGATATGGTGTTGGGCAATGTCGAGATTAATTTTGGACATATGCTCGTAAGACCATGCAAATACATCTTTGAATTCTTTTAATAAAATTATTAATTGTTCACGTTCAATTAAGGATAAAGAAGAACCTATTTGTATAATTTGTGAATTAGTTTTTTTACCTAGATTTATTGACAAAGTTTCTTCAATTATTGGTTAAGTGCGCATTTCTTCTTCTCTTTTTATTAAAAGTTTTATTTCTTTGGGGATATCCCCGTCGCACTTAAAATCATCGAAAAGCGTATGAAATAAATCAAACAAAATAAAATAACTGAAAATATCGTTCATTTCATTGAAGGAAGAAGGGATTACAAACTTGAAAGCACAAATAAGAGGAGATGCACAAATAGACGTGCTCTCAACTACAGACTTCGACTCAAACTCAGAGCATGTAATATGCAAATTACAGGACTCTATAGACCAGTTCTTCACATCTTTTGCAGATACATCCACAATGAGCTTGGTGTAATTTGCTGGTGCATTGTAGCCCATCATCAGACAGTCCTGGTCAGCTATATGTATTTGAGAAATCTTTTCGCTGAAGAATGCCCCATGTCAATGCTATCCAACTTATCGGCCCAATCTTCTTCTTGAATCTTATCTTCTTCTCCTTTCACAGCTTCCTCTTCTTTCGTATCTGATAATTTATGGCCAAAGAAGATTTCCAACCATGGTAGTTTCTGGTTAATTTCTTCATCAATCCATGGCTCTGGAAAATCACAGTATGGGAAATCGTCTCGTTCCTTAACAAAGTGGCCGTTAAGCTTTCCTGAGTATTTAGCCTTCTGTCCCCCTTTAGGCCCTTCCAAATCTTCTTCTGTCGGCTTGTACCTAAGACCAAAATATCGCGAAGCTGGCAATACCTGAACAGGTTCTGGAATACCTTGTTAGTTGGGACTCAACCCCATTCTTGAAAAGTAAGACATTCGCCTCATCATTATAACTGCTCGCGGGTTGATGTAGTTCTTTTCTTCCTTCAATAGCATCTGGACAACCTGAGTTTCATCAAATTGGAACCCACATAATGACACATCCCCTTCTCCATGCTGAACCTCCAAGATGGTTGAGCCTTCTCTTTTAGGGGTTGAATACTATCTTCGCCATGGATAGTCAGCACAGCCCTATTTTTAATCAATTTTAGCTTTTGGTGGAGAGTAGATGGCACTGCCTGGATGTTTGGGTTGTGCAGCCATGGCCTGCCTAGCAACAGAGTGAAGGAAGCTAGCACGTCCAACACATGGAATTCAGCTGCCCTACTGATACTACAAATGATACCAGTCCCAGCACATTCCTCCTTGTATTATCGTAGGCTCGAACTCCTTGATTACAGGGCATGAAATGGTTTGGCTTCATCCCTAGGCAAACTATGGTCCTGAGTGGGCAGACATTCAAGATTGAACCATTGTTGATGAGCGTTACCAGGACCCACTTCTCTAAACACTTGACAGTGATGTGCACAGGCTTATTGTGATTTTTCCCTTCTAGTGGTAAATCTTTCTCAGAAAAGGAAATCACTTTAGGCTCTACAACTGGCAATATTAACCCAATCAACTGTTCAGGGGTCGCGTCTATAGATACATTGGCTTTATTTAGAACTTTCAACACGACTTGTCGATGCTGGTGTGAAGCCATCAGCAAACCCCAGATGCTAATGTTGGCCTGTGTCTTTTTCAGCTGCTTCAGTACAACGTCGTCCTCTTCTTCTTGTTCTTTTTCCTTTTCCTTCCCGCTTGCTTGTCCTTTTTCTAATTGAGCTGGCTTGAAATGTTGCCCACTTCTAGTCAGATGCTCTATGCCTTTCTCGGGATCCCACAATCCTGGCATCGCACTTTCAGTCTGCTTTACCTCATCCACGCACAGAGGGCTTTTAAATGCCCATAAATCATTTAAGTTGGTGACTGCTACTCTTCCTTTTCTTTCCTCTTCATCCTCTATGGCCCATGTGTTGTCAACCTCCTCCCATATGTCCTTTTCGATGTATTCTATCAGTTGTTCCTGGCCAACCCAAAAGTTAGTCCATTCAGCCTCAACTAATTTCAGTGCAACCCTTACTAACCAATAGGATTGCATATCATCAACATATACCTCCTCTTTAAAATGTTGAGAAAGGGTAATGCCATCGATCACATGGCCAAACCATACGATCGTGCCAGGTAGTCCAACGGCCAGTCATCCTCCTCATTACACTCCTCCTCTTCTTGATGGTTAGCTTGGATTTCCATTTGATACCACTCTCAGGATCATCGTTCCATTCCTCCATCATATCCGGGCCATTTTTGCCCATAGTCAATGAACAAACCGTCTGATCTTTAGTAGCTGAAATGTATGGGCGTGGCCGATGCGCTGAACAGATGTACTGGCTTAAATCTTTTGACTGTCCCAAAGATATGTAATTTACCCCGGCCTTCTTGGCGTGGTTTGGCAAAGGATTGGTCGTGACATTTGGCTTTGGAGTAGCAGATGGCGATGGGATGACTTTGTTATCAATGAGATCCTGAATCTCATGACGTAACCTCATACACTTATTAGTCAAATACCCACGACTCTGGTGGTAAGAGTAGTACTGAGAAGTGTTGTACTGTAGAGGTAGAGGATCAGGTACATGCATGGGGTCCAGCAGCTTGATAAATCTTTTCTCGACAAGTCAATTTAGGGCTGTGGATAATGAAATGTTAAGGGGAGTGAGGACTCGACTTGGCCTTTGCTATTGTTGCTAGCTGTTGTTTGATTGTTGGGTGGAGGATGAAGGGTTCAAAAGGTTAACCTCGTTTGAGCGAGAAACGAGGTTGGCAGAAGTAGACTGGTTTTGATTATTAGCAGGGAAGGTCCTTCTTGGTTTTTGACTGGGCTCAACTTTCTCAATATCCCCAAACTGAATGGCATTCTCAATCTATACCCCAGCGTCAAATAGCTGCTCAAAAGTGGAGAGCAGCTGTGTAATAAGATAACGTTTCAGAGGGAATTACAGATTTTTTACCACGATTCTCACTTGTTCATTCTTAGTATTCTAATTTATCATCTTGGCCGCTTTTCCTCTCCACTGGGTCAGAAAGTCAACAAACGATTCCCAGTTCTCCTGACAAGTCATTTCTAGCTCTCGAGTTGTTACGTCTAGCTGGACATTGTAACTGTATTGGTTAATGAAGGTTGTGGCTATATCTTCCTAGGTTCTAGTCTTAGCAACCTCTAAGGAGAGGAACCACCTCTGAGCTGCTCCCGAAAGAGAGCGATGGAAAAGTTGGGCCTTTAGCTGATCGTCGATCCCCATGGGGGAGAGTGCCGATATACATTCTCAAGTGGATTCAAGGATCACCAATTTCGTCAAACTTCTCCATCTCAGACATTTTAAAATTTTTTAGAAGCTTAGCATCTGGGAACAAGCAGAGTCCCCCTACATCCAGCATATATTCCTCCACTCCTTTCGCCTTCCTTAAGACATTCTTCATACGATCAATTTCCTCCGCCAACGCAGACTCCATAGACTAAGTAGTGTTCTATTCTTCTACCACCACCGGGCGGGGAACCCGAGGTGGCACAGCAACTTGCGGTGCATCTTGTCCTTAGTTATCATCTCAAAAATCTTCACCGTTCTCATTCGTATCTTTTGACTATCCATTTATGCCAGGCAGACAGGCCTAAATTGCCCGAATCTGCGCTTGGCACTGATTTTAAGCCTAGGTTTGCTGCTCCATAGCTCTTTGTATCTCAGTGATTGCCCTCATTAGGGTTGTCAGATTAACTTCATTCTCTGCCATCTCAGATGATTCATATGGCTATTCAGATATCCTATAGAGTCTGTCTATCACTGATCTAACCCAGACACATGTTGACTGTAACCTTCCCAGCTCAATGATCTAAACTCGAAAAAACCTGGATCCTAAAAGTAGAATAACTAGTATCAGACACTTCCTAGACAAGAATTTTGATGACAGGTAGCAAACATCTCATATACCAAAATGGCTAACAGAAAATAGATACAATCACTAAAACTGAAGTAATACCCCTACTGGGCCCATATCGGTAGCATAACAACTAAACATTTGATAACCAAGGAAAGCTAAGGAGAGAATCAGCCAAATTCTAACAGAGATATGGGCAGCACTCCGGCAAAAAAATAAGACTAGGCCGAAGGGACTGGTTTGACCTAAGAGTCCAAGGAAAAATGGGCAGCACTCTAGTAGGAAAGTAAAACTAGCTCACACGGGTCTAACAAGGGTTCGACGAAAGCGAGCCTAATACAGCAACGGGGGACAAAACCAACAACCTGAAAAGAATCCAGAAGAGAGAGAAACTATCCTAAAGGCTTCAAAACAATACACGAGCATGATCCCGAGAAAAAAACTACAGCGTGAAAACCAAATAAGGCGAAGAACAAAACCCGGGTAAAAATTCGAAGGAAAAACCAACCTAAACAACAAGGGATAACAGAAAACCCAGGCCAAACTTGGAAAAAGAACTACCCTATTTCGAACAAATAATCCTAAAAAACGCAAACGAAACATACAATTAACAAAATATATAATCCTACTGGGTTAGGAGCACTTAATGGGGGGTTCTAAGCTATTATATGCAAAGAGGCCGATTTTGGTCAACAATCAGGGTACCTTCTGAATAGAGCCAGGTATATACCTCCCATGCTTGGTGTGGTGCAGGACATGGTCAAACAGTACGCCTGAACTCTTTTACTGCACCTATGAAAGCGTATAGTCCGTAAGGCTTGCCTACCTTCCCAATAATCCTTAAAACAGATAAACGTTCGAGGCATCAGGTCGACCAGGCAGGGAGGTTAAGAACAATGCATATGCATGCGAGAATGCAAATGAGAAATACATATTAAGAACTAATGATATTTTCAAGTCTAGCCCGCTTAATTGATTTCATAAATCAGTCCCCAGCAGAGTCGCCAGAAAATACTGTGGCGCCGAGATTTTGGGTTTTTGGTAGTTCAAAAGTACGAGAATTCAAAGGATGCATGAAAACATTTTAACATATTGAAAGCCAAATTTTAGAAACCCATTTTTGTTAAAAAATAGTGTCTCCACTTGATTTTTGAGAAAAATCAAGAAAAACAAAAATAGTTACTGATATTTAAAACGTTTAACCAGAGAAAAAGGGTTATGGGGCTAAGGTACGAATCAGGAAAAGTGTTAGGCACCCCGTTCGCTCAACCGTAACGTTGGCCTTTACTAATCATCATTGATTTTTAATAAAATTTCTCAAATGCATACAAATATAAAAAATTGAGGCAATGAGAGAACATCCAAAGTCAAATAAAGAAAATGCGCAGCATATATATATAGAACGCCAAAACAAAGCAAATAAAAAAAGAAAATCCTAAATCCTACGACATGAAATTTCTAGTTAAAGGATACATGGAGCAAACCCACATGCAATGATTCAAATAAAAAAGAATAAATATATGCTAAAAATCATAAAAATCAAACTATACTCAAATAAATACGAATTTTGCTAACAATATCTAAAAATACCAAAGTTATTTTAAACATGATTTTAAATGAAGCACACAAGATATACTTTAAAACTATCAAGTATATATACATATTATCAAATTACACTAACATGATTTTAAACAAAAAATAATCAAAGTGTGCTTTCTAAATGGTTACTATCAAATTAGTTATTAACTAAAAACAAAATAACAAAATGAAATAAAAGAGATATCATTGAAAAAAAATAAAATTTAAGACTAAAAAGTTTTATGAATTTTTGTGCCAAAGAAAAGAAAAATAAAAGGAATACTACTAAAGGAAAACTAATATTAAAAATTTGGTGAGTTTTGAAGTTAGCAAAAAGAAAATAAAAGAAATACTACAAAAGGAAAATGGTGCTAACATTAAAAGAAAATGAAAGAAAAATACATGGAATACTAAAAAGGAAAATAAAGCTATCATTAAAAGAAAAAAATAAAAATAATAAAATATACTAGTAAAGGAAATTAGACTAATAGTAAAAGAAAAAAGAAAAGGAAAAAATAGAACATTAAAAGAAAAATAAAACTATATTAAAAGAAAAAAAATAATGGCAAAAGAAAATTAAACTAACATTAAAAGAAAAGAAAAGAAAAGAAAAATGAAACATTAAAAGAAAATTAAAAGTACATTGATAGAAAAAGAAAATAAAAATGGAATATTAGCATTAAATGAAAGACTAAACTAACATTAAAAGAAAAAGAGAGAAAAAAGAAATGGAACATTAGCATTAAATAGATGTAATATTGACAATTACAACCATATGTATGTAAGTGCTTGGATTATAACAATAACGACATTGTTTAGTCGTATTTTTAATTATATTAGCACTATTCAATGATTTAATAAGCTTAATGCAAGTAAACAAATATACAAAACAAGCTAAGAATAGCTACTTTACCAAATTAAACATATTTATTATCAACCAAATGAATTCAAATGATTAAAACAACTACATAAGTAATGTAAAAGATGAAATAATCAAATTAACCCGGCTACTCCAAAGAGGTAGGAAATGGAGTTAGAAGGAACCGGGAATCCAAACAAAATACTTGGATCGCTAAAGAGTCATTGAGTCGGGGAATAGCGATGGGCAATTCGATCCTCAAGCGATGATCCAAGTTAGAATTTCAGAATTTCGGTATCAGGGGTTCGACTCTTGGTACTTCGGTAGGGTATCGACGTTGGGGCTCGAACTTGCTCGGTGTCTCGGTAGAGTCTCTCTCTCTAGAATTCTATCCTGAAAACATACCAAGGGGTACGGTATTTATAGAATTCTTCAACTAATGAGATGCTGACACGTTCTGGGACACGTCAGGCTATTTGGAGTTGGCGGTCGCCTGGTATGAACATGGCTGTCACCACAACAAAAGAAGCTTTTCTACTAGCGGTCGCCGTAATGGACATGGCGGTCACCAAGGTTCAAAGTGGCGGTCATTGCCTTGGGCTAGAGTTTCCAAGAGGTTCTACTAGCGGTAGCCATAATGAATATGGCGGTCGCCACAAAAAGTGAAAGCTTCCAATAGATTCTATTGGCGGTCACCACAATGAACATGGTGGTTCAAGATGATTTCATTGGTTTGAAGATTTTGATCATTAAGTTCAAATACTAAGCTTGGATCATTTCCTGAGGATTGTACTGAAGCATCATTCTAATCATTTTCATCATCGGATTTACCTAAGATTAGGCGGGGTCAAATTGGGGTGTCTATAGTGGTGTGTTGTTATTCTTGGGTTTGATGACTTAAATAGGTTCTAGAATCTTAATATTCATACATAAAACACAAGCATGCTAAGAAATGGGACAAAACCTTGACGTATCATAAGTAGGAGACTTGAACATATAAGGACCTGATTTTAGAGTACTTTAACGTTTCTACCATGATCTTTGGAAGTTCATAACTCAGCATACAAAATTGATCTAAGCATTTTCTTTATGTTCAGATTTAGCTTTTGGTGTTATCTTTCATCCAAAGTTGGTTTGAACTTATTTGAGTGAGTAGAACTCGAGATATTGAAATTCTACCAAAGCGTATTGTTTTCAAACCAGCCAGCAATACTAACCTAATAACCCTAGTTTAAAATGAGATCCGAGCTTTGGTCAAACATAAAAGTTGTAGATAACATGTATCTCTTACTACCCACCACAAATGACCTTAAAATGTTGAGCTTTGGTAGGTTAAAAACACTTTTAAAATGCTCTGCTGTGGCTCAGCCATTAAAGGACACTTTTATCACATATTTTTGTATAGCCAAAAACCCCTATTTGTAGTGACCTACTCCAAACTTGGTCTACATGAATATTGTAGGTAACATATTGAACTACTGTTTGTCCAAAAATTAGACCTAGATACCTCGGGAAAGTCTCTCAAACCCGTTTCAAACTCTCTGTCCAAAACAGGTTCTGTTGAGGGTTTGGCAGCTGATAGAACCTATTTCACAAAATGGCTTATATCTTCAACTTGTTTCAAACAACTACCCCTAGAACCCTTCATACGACTTGTAGGGAACACGCTTAACTAGAACATATCAAAAATTGCTCTCACTTCGACTTGATTCAATGCCCCAAAATCGAGACCAACAGAGGCGTATTTTCGGTAAAATCTTGAAGAAAGTGCTGAATCATTTTTGCTTAGAATGTTTTATTCACCCATTTGCCTTAAGTTTTGGCCTTAGTGTTAAAAATAAGAGTTGTAAAAATTATTTTTATCTAAATAGTGTTTAAAAATCATAACTTTATTTCAAGTTTAGATGCCTCAAAACTCTGCCGACCCTATAATTTTAATACTTGAACTTGGCCTTTAAAGTTGCTATGTGTATGTTTGAGTACCTTTTGTTGTGAGACCCGAGTTTTATATGATGATTGATTTGAATTAGTTGATTAGTATTTTTAAGTGAATGTACGATGATTAGAACTCATACCATCAAGTTTGAATTGTATCTTGAGAATTGAACTTGCGCTTCACACAGTTATTCTTATGCTCAGTGAGTTGTACCATAAACTTTGCAATACTATGTATAGTAGTACTTGAGATCCATATTATACATCATGAACATTGTTACTTGCATCTTGACATATTGGAGTCCATCTGTGTAAACCGTTGTTGGGATGGGTTATTGTCCTTCTTGGCTCTAAGTCTAGGGCATCCTTGGTTGTCATTTTTTGTAAATGATTTGGGATATATCCCCATTGTACACCCTGGGTGCGTCCCCGGTGTTTGAAATTGTGACGCTCCGTCCTCTGAGCACGTCAGGACATACGTAACTATAAATAAGGGAGATATTCTAGCCAAGCATTCATAATTACATATGATAATTACTACATCATTAACGGTTCAAAATTTGTTCAAAATATTTAATGATTACAGTCATCCAGAAAATTCAACAAAAGCTACAATATGTCCATGGAAAACTGAACAAAAGATCAAAAAGAGAAGATTCTACATCTTCAAGCTGCGTTGTTGGGGTTAGCTGGCTCCTTCCACTCTCCCCTTTCTCGAAGTCTTCTTCTTCAACGAACATGCTTTTCTCAAATGGTCCTTCTTCTTCACCTGTGGCACGAATGTCATGAGCCGGAGCCTATAAGAAAATTTCCTAAATCGTTTAACAAACTCACAACAAAATATCCTACAATACATATCGTATAATACCCAATACAAATTTAAGGGCAAAGAGACAGACAATCTACCATTCTCAACAGGGCAAGCATTTATAAGAACATTTGTGCGAGTGCGTGATGCAGATAAATGCAATGCAGTTACCCAACCCAATGTACTTCTAAAACAATATCATGAATTCCACGCCAGAAATTACAGAGTAGACTTGATGATATCTGATCACCGAACCTATCCTCACCTTGTTACGAAAGGTAAACCCTCACCTTGGCTACATGCCTTAGTCGTTTTACGCAATGGCAACGGCGTGGGAACTGGCCTTTCTCTAATTTTACCCATCCTTATTCCAGGCCAACTGATCCCACCTTAAGGGCAAAGATACTCTTTAGGTGTCAACCCAAAATCTAATTAAACCTAGTGACAAACCCATGGTGCCTAATCTCCCATTTTTATAATAAATAATCTCCCATTTTATTTTCAAATATGGCAACCAGGGACGCCCTAGATCCAAAGCCACAAAAAGAACGATTTTCATATAACTCAACCCACAATGAAAGATACGAAAGGGACCCAAGATGCACTATATGAATGCTCATGATGTGCAATATGCTTCCCGTGTACAATTAATTATAACATGGCATGTAAGTACGGTATGGCACAGGCTACAATATGCTAAAGCATAGAGTACAAACATGCGAAGCATAAACCATGACATATGTGACATAGGATCGAGCTATCGGCATGGGTTTATTTCATCAAAATCATCATTTTCATAGACCAATTACTCACCAAGTTTATATAAAGTCCATAGATTCAAGTTTCACAAGTAACACACCATTCGTACACTTAGCTAAATTTTAGGTAAATGTTTAATTGCTAATTTTAAAGTTGCGACAGTGTTTCGAAGTACTTAGACATGAATTTAATTTCTAAAATTTGAACACCAATTAGATAAAAATATTTTCTACAACTTTCATGTTTAATACTAAGGTCTGATTCTAGGGCAAAAGGGTCATTTATTTTATTTAAGTGAAAATCGTTCAGCATTTTACAGAGAAAAAAATAGAATTTGGGCCTCTGTTAGCTACGGTTTTGGAGAGGGTCATTTACAGACAAAATGGTCATTTATTTTATCAAGGGATATAGGTTTGATTTTTGGTGAGGTTTTATTTTAAGGTGTCCCCTAAAAGTTTCATGTTTTGTTCTATGGCAAGTTGTTTGGAGAAAGTTAGTAAGTTTGGTCAATTTATAAAAAGGGTCTGTAGAATATGTTTTTAACAGAGAATGTTCAAAACCTTTGGGATATCATTCCAGGGTATTTTGGGCTAATTTTTGCTCAGTATTTAGTTTAATATGTTATCTACATTTTTCATGTTTACTACTTTTGGATTTGACTACAAAAAACTTACGTTTTAGATTTCACAAAAATGTGTGACAGAAGGCTCTATCAGTCACTAAATCTCAACATTGACTTTGGGAAGGGTATTGACCTATCAAGACTTCATATTTTTGGATCATTTTTGGTGGATAGTAAGATAAATATGTCCTCTACAAGTTTTATGTTTTGACCCAAGCTCGGTTCTCACTCTAACTTAGGATTTTTAGGTCTGCAACTCAGAGTGGTCAAAATCTAACACTCTTGGGCAAAATGGTATATCTGAAATTCTACTCAACGAAATTACTTTAAATCAATTTTGTATGAAAGAGAACTTAAAAATCTAGGTCTGGACATAAAAATCATGTTTATATCATTTTTCGACTATTAGTTATGATGTTTTAAAGTTCGTGGTAGAAAGTTGGTAAGCCTAGAAAATCAAGTTGTTTAGGGTTTTGATAGCTTAGCTCATGTGGTGTCTATTTTTTATGTATTTTATTTACATGCATGTCATATACTTATACAAATCAAACTCTAGAACATATTCAAGCCATAAAACTAAAAAATATACACATGCAAGCACATGCAAAGCTTGATTATACACAAACAGTTCACTATCCACACCTACGACGCCTTTTTGAGTTAATCTTTGTTTCTTATTTTTAGGGTTGATTATTGTTGGAAGAAAAACTGCCAAGATTATTGTTTTTGAAAATGATTAATCGGTAAAAATTTAACTGGACAGGAAAACGCCGAAACGAGCTCTAGATAAAAATTTTGACGTCGAACGACAAAAAATAAACCCGTGTAACCAAAGTTAATTTAAAAAAATACCACTTGTAGATCTAATATTCAACTACGACTTGATTCCGAGTTGAAGCTCCTGTCATATTTTCTACCGTATTCCCTTATGCGATCCTCGAACATGGTGTGGGCTACGATCCTCCGAGAACTCGTATCGACAGAATCCCGATATATTTCTTAAGTCTTGAAAGACAAAAAATAATATATCAAGAATGATATGAAAATCCATCTAAATTGGTTCAGCCTACCCGCATATATATAGGGCTACAGCAGGGACCTAGGGAATAATTATGAGTAAGACTTCCAATGGAACACAGATACCTACGGGCGGTTTCTACAATTATGGAAAGACGCAGCGGTTTCTACAATTTCCATAAAACACTGAATTACAGTTCACACCAGTAAAGAACTATAATTGCACTCTGACCCATAATCTCAAGACCTTCTTGCATTGAGCACTTGTTATTAAATACTTACCATTTCTCCCCACGTTAAGATTTTCGATACTCGCCAATTAAATTTAATTACTGACAATTT
>JAOTRH010462359.1:0-28316 GCA_034768845.1 Heliamphora exappendiculata
ATATAACAGAACAGTGAAAATTAAAGAGTTAAAAATATAAATTTACGATTTTGATTAACAGTGTTATGACAAAATTACTGACAGAAAAAGTCAGTGATATTTCAAAAATTAGAAATAATATTTTTATTTTTGTCAGAAATCTTAGAAGAGATCAATGTAATTTATCTTTCTTTTTCTAATATGTTGAGAAGTGATAAATGAAGATTTTCTGAATCATCATGTGAATTGTAGAAATTGAGAGGCAAAAGATGAGATTCCTATTCGAAATCTTTCTCACCTTATCAATTGGTCAAAACAAGAAAAAAAAAAACATAATGAACCCAAAAATATTGTTTCCAATTTACACGTATATTGAAGGGAAATAATTGATCCAAATTGAAGGTGTGGGCGTACCTATTAAAGGACTTAATACAAATCTTTCAATAATTAAACTTACTATTTTTGTATCATTAAATATGAATACACTTAAATATAAATACAGTTAATTAATTAAATATTAATTAATCTTTTCAATAATTAAACTTACAATTTTGTTACAGTCATTAAATATGACACACATCACAGGTAACTAATTGCATCGAGTAATATGAGCACGTGATCACATCATAAGTTAAAAATAAATTAATTGTAAGAAAAAATTAATGTGGTTTGTATAGGTGGCAGATTTGCCCCTAATTATGGAACAAATATTTAATGTTATTAGAATAAATCTAGGTGGTGCTTTAATTTCATAATTATTAGTGTGTTTAGTACGATTCATCACTTTTTTGTTATTATTTTATTTAATATGTGAATATATGTCATACAGTGATTTGAATAGAGTATTGTTTTAAAAATATTAAATAATTATTCCTAATTAAGCTGGGCACATTTTCAGTTCAATCCAATAATTGTAGGCAGATTATTAAATGCAAGAAAAAATAATGTTAGAAAAACATACAAAATTGACCAACTTATTTGAGAAATTGATGTGTGGTGTAATGGTAGTGCTTTTTGCAATTTGAGTTCAAACTTTCTAAAGCCAGTTTGGGAGTCACATGATCAACAGTGCCTGCAGTCTCTTAAACTACTATTTTGATTGGCGTTTTCTTTTTTTCTTTTTAATAATATTTTTAGGTGTTTGAATCAGTTTATGTTCACCTCGACTAAATTTTGAATAACTAATTCCATTGTTCACTAAACCGAGACAAAAGCTCGTCGTATGAACTAGCCCTAAATAGTTATAACGTCTAGAAAATTTTGAATTTTAGGCTTTAAATGGGAGAAAACACCAAAATCTCAAACCGTAACAACCAAGCCAACCACTTGAAATTATTATGATTAGAGTCATGAATTGAGCGCTCGATTGGCAATTAGTTTAAAATATTTTTTTTTTTTTGATTTTTTACATTTTTAGTTAAAAAGCTAAATTGAATTTAAAGTAACTTATTTGGTAATTTACCTTTTAAACTAGCTTTTCTGAAGTTGGTTGTTTGGGTAAAAAGCTAATTTTTTTTACTTTTTGTTTAAAATTAACAATTTTAACTTCTTATATATTTGATATTAACAATTATATGTAGTTAGTAGTGGTAGTAAGTAAGTTATGAATAAGCAAAATTATTATATTTTAAAAGTGGTCGTAGTTTGTGTTTTGATTAGACTTTTTAGCTTTTTAGCTCTTTTATTTTTTTGCTTCTTTGCTAAACGGGCAATCTTAGCTTTTAGATTTTTTTGCTAAACCGACAACTTTTTTTACCGTTTTTAGCCAAAAAAATCAAAAAGTTAAAAAGCCTTAAGGTTGCCAATCTTGGCCTAAAATAACAGTTTTGCTAAATACCTAGAAAAAGTACTCAAAAATTAAACTGTGTGAAATAAATTCATTACAAAGTATATCCAACGTTTTGTTTAAGTCACTTCGCCTTCTAAATAAAATTTATATCTAGAATAAGTTGACATGTTTAATACTTGATGTAACACAGTCACGCCTGTTAATGCAATAGGCTCCATATAATGTTCATTAATTTATATTTAATAGTTACGATTGTGGAACATAGAGACGTAAATAAAAAAAATAAAAAAAGTGCTAAGGTAGCGTGCATTGTATTGTTATTTGTATAACACTTATATCGCAGCAGAACTAACGGTGAATAGCCAGCCACTAGGACCACTTGCATTTATTTTAATTTTGGGCACAGCTTTTCTCCCATTTCTAAGAGAATTTGACGGGTTTATTTGAGTTAACTTTGAATTTAAAATGGGTTAATTTTAATAATTTGAATAATTTATTTTTATTAGTCTTAGTGTGTACTTTAGTTATGCAAAATAATAAAATTAATTGAATACCATTAAGTGTCTGAACAAATCGCATTTGCGTTAAAAAAATAAACAGTGATGAACATCACTGTTAATTTTTCTTAATAAAAATATAATTTGATATATTTAATTAATTTAATTTTTTCGTAAATAAATTTTATATTAACAATAATAATATAAATAACTCCAATCGTTAAAATATATACTTCATTTTAAATTCAAATTCAATCCAACTAAACTGGTTAAGTCAATTATTAAATTGGAGAGAAGTTGTCCTGACTTAAAAAAAAAAAAATTCACTATTTAACCACTTGTGGAATCCATATTGTGTTTTCCAAGTAAAATCCTTTTCAAGTGAAGTATTCTTATGTAATATGTACCATTAGGTCCACTAGTTATTATTATAGTGCCTCTGGCTGCCATGTTTCAAATCGGAGGACATGGGGCATCACAAAAAGATAGACAACCAGAATCTCTTAGAAATTATAACCATTCCACCCAAACCTTAAGGCACAAACCATTAATAATTTACTCACAATAATGAAAACTTGTCCCATATTAAAACAAACTTAATTTAAATGATTCAAGAAAAATAAAGTAAAACTGTACTTTTCTTACATTAATTCCCATGATAATTAACCTAAGAATTTAAAAAATAATGCATGGGAAGAGCTGCGAAGGCCAGCCGAACACCAAGGGCTAAGAGACGAAAAAATTTAAAATAGCGAATTACGTGAATGGTCTCCAATTCTGCCACAATTTTGTAAAACGAACACGTATGAGGACGGATCAAAAGAGAGAAGGGTGGGTAAGACTTCCGCTAAGAATAAAAATATCGCTCAAAGCTGTTTCTGCTTCTCGATCGGATACTATTTTTCAACAATTTTTGTAATTAACTATTTTTTATATAAAAAAATTATGACAAAACGTTTATTAATGGTTTTGTTTTTTATTTATTAGACATGAATTGTTTTAGAAGCGGGGGAAAATATTTTTAAAAATTTAGATTTTAATACTTTTAATTTTTGTTTTCCAATAATCACGTAAATTCTGGTGCAATACAATTTTGGATACACGTGAATTTAACACTTTCAAAACTTGCCCATCCACATACAAAGATAACAGCACTCCGCCATTCGAATACATATATAAGGTTTCTTATCTTATATACGTATATCATTGGGTACGAATGAGTTTGATCGGCTGCCTGAGGGAATCTACACGGCGGAGACGGTCTCCCCTTCGGCGGAAACCACCTCGGATCCGGCGGCGCCGGCCGGCACAGCTTCTTTCTTCGACGCCATAAAGCAGTACTTCTCTTTCCTCTCGTCTATGTTCATCTGTTGTTGTCGGCACTCTAGACTGCAAAAAGCACTATCACCTCTGAAAAATACAAAAAAAAAAAAAAAAAACAAGAGTTAGAGAAAGTAAACCAGAGATTTTTGCTAAATTTTCCAGTGTAAATAGCCAAAATACATGCATATATAAAGATTTGGTGTTGATAAAACTAGATAGAGCCGGATGGTTTTACGATGATTATCTGATCTAGATCAAGACAAAAGTAAAGATCAAATGCTGATTGAACTTGCATGCATTAAATGCTACCTTGAAAGCAGGAAACCAAAATTAGATCTCCAAAAACCAGAAAAGTATGTGGACTATGGAGATTCCAAGTTCGTAGAATTTCAGGATTTAAACCATCCAGAAGAACTGAAAAGCTGAGCTCAATGATTTTTCTTTTCTTTTCATTCCTTTTCGTAGAAACTTCCAAAGTGAACAAAAAAGAGCTTCAACCCCATGAAAACTTCTGAACAAAAATATGCTTTGGCTGTCACAAAATGCCCAGAAATCTTAAAACACGTTCGATAACAAGTGAAACCCGTAAATGAAAATTATGTTAAGAACGAGTTTATATATTTTAGAGAGATCGCAAGGTTTTAAATAGCGACCGTTTATATCTTTTTATTTTTATCTTTGGTACTGTTGTGATGTAGAACCTTGACAGAGAATACCTGTACATGTAGATGTCCCGGCCGGGAACCAAACGGCGTTTGCAAAGGAAGCAAGCCCTGAGGAAGTGTGAGGTCTCAACGACATCAGAGGAATTCCGACGGTGGTTCCAAGGTGAGACGGTGGCGGCAGCCAAGACAGGTTTGTCTAAGCGGCCACCGCCACCGCCACCCCCGCCTCCCCTAAAAGGATCGGACGGCGGCTGAGGTGAGGCCGTCCCGATGCTTAGATCCAAGGTGAACTCCGTCATGCTCGTAGTTCTCTTCATCGGAGGGCGAGGCCTCTTCCCCAACATCATCTTCCTCTTCGCCTTCCTCTTCTCTCTCTACTCCAAAATGCTGACGATAGAAAGGGAGTGAGTGGGAATTTTGAGAGAAAAGAGAGGTTCTGGAGGGAAGAGGGAGTTGTGGGAGGGGGAGATGTTGGGAAGATAAAGGGAGAGCCCGGAACAGAGGGGAGAATCTGGGCCGTTACTTTTTTCACCTTTGCGTTTGAGGGACGTCCACGTCATTGGAAAATTATTGGGGCTAAGGGAGTGTTTGTTTGAGGAATATAAATGGCGGGATAGTGTATTATTATCCCAAAGGATTCACATATTCCTTGTTTGGTTAGAAAATTTTCATGTGATATCACTAATAATTACTCGTGTTTAAATTTATTTTAAATAAAATTTAATTATAAAATTAATTTTAAATAATAATTATTTTTAAATATTAAGGATAATAATATAGCAAGAATTTTTAATAATCTCAACGTAAATTCTTAATATTACTAAAAAAAATTTACAAAATTACTTGTATTTTTTATAAAAAAAATAAAAAAAATATTAAATTTAAAGTGAAATGACAAAAAACAATTAAAATTTAAATAAAGAGAGAAATAGGATAAATGCCCTGTAGAATAAATGTTAACATAAATTATTTTCATTTATAATATTTATTTTATAAAATAAAATAATCTTATATAGCACATTATATTATTAATTCAATAGTTAAAATGGTCTAAATTTACATCTGACGAACAAAAATATCACTTCAGAAAAATGAGATTAAGTTTCTCACGGTCGTCCCGTAAATCAGCTGTTTACGAACAACTAATAAAAAGGCGCCACGTTTATTATTTTTGCAGCTAACAAAGCGTCGCTTCAGCTTCTCTTCCTTTGCGTAGACTAATAGCTAATAGCGACGTTTCTGCAGGAACTACATCTAACAACGGTATAGGCCGTTGTGGAATAATTGTTTATTTATTTATTTTGTTTTTCTTATTTTTAATATTTTTTAATTATTTAACTTAATTATTATATTTATCAATTTTTCTCACCGAGTTGAACAAAAAAATAACAAAATTTGATTAAAATATAAAATAAATTCAAAAAATAAAATAAAAAGCACCACAGGAATATTATATATTAGGCATATGATCTGACTACATTTGGTTTGTAATTTATTTTCAAAATTTATAAGTTAATCAATTTTTCAATACATATATATATATATATATATATATATATGTATTGAAAAAAATAAATAATTCTAATCAAATTTTTGATTTTCAAATTAAATTATTTTTCCAGTCATAGCACCCCTACTTGAGTTGCTCACATTAGGCTCCCTATGTCGACTCTGCTTGGGCTAAATTTTAAAATTTTTGCTTTTTTTTTTATATTTGATTTAATTTTATTTTTTGACTAAATATTTTTATTTTTTCAAATCATTTTGATGAGATAAACTAAAAAGTAAAAAATTTGAAAAAAAATGAAAAAATTCAATAAAAAAATAAAATAAGTAATATTAAATTTGGCTTATTGACTTATTGTAGTTTATTTTATTTTTTGAATTTATTTTATATTTTAATCAAATTTTGTTATTTTTTCGCTCAATTCAATGAAAAAAATTAAGAAATATAATAATTTAACTAAATAATTAAAAAATATTAAAAATAAAAATAAACAAAACAAAATAAATAAATAAACAATTATTCCACAACGGCCTATACCGTTGTTAGATGTAGTTCCTCCAGAAACGTCGCTATTAATCTACACAAAGGAGAAGAGGCTGAAGCGACGCTTTGTTACCTACAAAAATAATAAACGTGGCGCCTTTTTATTAGTTGTCCGTGAACAGCTGATTTACGGACGACCGTGAGAAACTTCTATCTCCAGAAAAAATATCATATCTCTGGCCATTTAATACAATTCATTTGAAAAAATATTATTTTTTTCCTCATTTAATATTATCTATCTCTTTATTTTTTTTTTTTTAAAAATACTATTTCTCTTCACAAAAAATACAATTTCAAAATATTTTACAGTTTATATTTCAATTGGTTTATGAGAAGAATATGAGTACTTTCTAATTTAGTTTTTAAACTCTACATAATGTAGAGATTTATTTTTATTTGTTTTATTTCTTACATCTTAAGCATTTTAATTATAATAAAATTATTTTAAAATTTTAATAATTTATTTAATTTATTTTTTAATTGAAAACTTTTTACCTAAGTCTTACTTTTATAAGTTATTTATACATAGATTCTATTTTAAATTTTATTTTCAACGCAGTCCTATTTCTAAATAAGATTCTTACTTTACTCCTGCTTCTCAATTGCTTCTCATTAATGATAACAAAATGGTAATATTTTTTTTTCGGATTAATAACCAAACAGAGGCATCAGTGCCCCCAATAAACCTCCGTCCTTCTATGGCCAAAACCCTCCAAAATCCTAACCCTAATATCTCCACCTACTACCAGTCGAGGGCGGCCCACCACGGCGTCGTCACCAACGACTGGCTCACCCAGTCCTAGGACGCCGTTGGCAGCCACCACGACGAACTTTCGTCGAAAAATTCCTCATTTAAGGTTGGCGGTGATTTCGGCGTCTTATACCCGGCGCTCTCCGTCCCTCTCCCCGTCTCTCTCTCTTGTCACCCACCGTGCCTGAACTTGTTCATCGTCGTGCCTAAACCAGATGCGAGGGAGGACGAAATAGATCTCGCTCGCCGTAATCAATATCGCCAGAACAGATCTTGCTCTCGTATGATTCAGGCTATTTTCTCATTTATACGCAATGAATATTTTCATTCTCATTCTGCGGAGGAGGTGACCATGGCGAATATTCTCATTCTGCGACGATGACGACGGCGAGTGCGAAAGGTGAGTGCGAATAGTCTTATTCTCATTCTGCGACAATGGCGAGTGCAAGAGGCGACGACGACAGTGAGTGCGAGAGGCGACGACGGCGGCGAGTGAACTGTCTCAAATCTGGTTGCTTGTTCATTAGATTTGAGTCCCACTTTCTCTGCAAACTTCATATTCTCATCTGCTGGTGGAAACGAGATAGAGAGGGACAGAGAGCGCCGAATGTGAGACGGCAGTGGCCGGTGACAGCGCCGGTGGAATCGCCAAAAGTGATGGCGCACTAGAACGGCGACAGTTGGTCGGTCGGCGGTGATCCCTCTGTTTGGTTATTAACCTTGAAAGAGAACCTCTGTTTGTCTCAGATCAGATCTGGTTCTTTCAATGTTAAAAAAAGGATAATATGGACTTAAAAAATTATGAATTTTAAAAAGAGGACCTGAGAGAAATGTAAATTTATGAATGGGGTCCACTTCAAAAACATTTTTAAAAGTAAGACCCGACTACAATTAACTCTTTTTAGTTTAGTATTTTACTTTTTTTATTAATCACATTTTATGTATAGGAGAGTGCAAGAGTCCTTTAATAATGAAATATAAGAAATTGATTTTAAAATGCCTTTTAGAGGCATGAGTCATGGCTAGAAAACTATGTGTACATAGATGTATCTATAGAAAGAATTGGTAAACAAATGTGTGAAACCCCTGGGAGATATTCCATTTTGTTACTTCAACACAGTGTTGAATTAGTAGGCCAAACATGAGAGAAAAAGTTGATAATATTGGATTTGCGTGAGGATATAAAAGGAAAATATTATTTTTAATATTTTTTTTCTTTATCAATATTCACCTATTTTTATAAAAAAAAAAGGCAAACAAAATTTATGTACATAACTAAGGCCGTATTTGGATAACATAGCTTATTGGCTTATTTAGCTTATAAGCTAATAAATAAGGTATATTGTTTGGGTAACTAAATAAGTTAAATTTTAAGTTAATAAGTAAATAAGTCAATAAGCTAAATAAGTTAAAAATAAGTTAAACGAAGTGACTTATTTAAGCAAATAAGGCAAAATTAGTCAAATAAGCTAAAAATAAGCCAAATAAAATGGCTTAAATAAGCAAATAAGTCAATTATCACCCAAACAAAATGATTTATTTGTGTTGTTACCAAAACGAAGTAATTTATTTATATTTTAACTTATTTACTAATAAATAAATAAGTAAATAAACTTGTCACCCATACATAGCCTAACCTAAGTATTATATATCCAAATGGGCCAAACTTATATCTATTAATTTTTATATTCACTTCAAAGTATTTTATGTCTATTCATTTATTTTTAAATAAACAAGAAAATTAAATTGTTTATCTATTATTTTTTATAAATAAAAATATGTAACATATATTAAATAAATTATTTTATTTTTATTTACTTAATAAAAGTAGGTTAAGGCGCAAAATAAATTTTGTTACAAGAGTAAATAAAAATACCAATAGTAATGTCGCATGATCTACCGGAAGTAGTAAATAATTACTATACCTCACTTATTATTTAGTACCCCCGAGATGGCAGATAATTTCAGAGTAGTTCTCAATGATTTCTAAAATGACATCATCACCCGGTTTTTTTTTTTATTTGTTGCAGATAAATTTTGCTGACCTAGCCATCGCATTAATCTGAAATTTCCATTGTACCCCTCGTAAAAAAGACAAAAGATAATAAAACATCGTTTTATTCTGTGTACAAGTCAAACAAAACAAATTAATTTTCATTGAAGATGTCGAATTATGTAATGAAACGTCATCCTGTAACGTCTATCACATTATCTTATACATTATTATGAGATTTTTAGTTAAAAATTTTAAAATTATGAATTTTATATATAATCCATGTTTGGACTCATTTTTTATAAAAAAATTTAGTTTTTTAATAAAAAAATAAATATAAAAATATATTAAAAAAATCAGTTAAAGTTAAATAAGTAGACTTTTTTAAAAAATTTTAAGCAAATAAAAAATCTCAAAAAAACTAATTCAAACTAGGCATAAACGAGATATTTTTAATTATACATAAAAAAAAAATATCTCATTTTCTTTTTCTATACAAATGATACATTACTAGTTATATATATATATATATAACATTAAACACATGAAATATTTTACTTTTTACCCATACATCGCAAATGAAATGTCTCGCTTTATTTATGAAATCATAAAAAAATAATTTCATTTCACTTTTCTTTTAGGATTTTACAAAGAATTTTAAGATTTTATAATAGTTTATATTTAATCTTCATAATATCGGTAAAAAATAAAGACTACAAGAGATCTAAATTAATTTGTCAAGTAGTAGATCGTTGTCTTTCAATTGTCTTAGATTTTTTTCTACCGATTTAAGTAGAGCGACTCGTTAAAATCTTTTAAAATAAAAAATGGCAACAAATTTTTTTTTTGAGTGATGCTAAAATTGTAGCTCTAATAATACCTAAATGGCAACGAACGCACGAGTCCGCATGAAGTGCCATTGAAACATGTAGACATTTTTTGGTATAATAAAACAAAATAAAACTTAATAGAACACTAGTTATAAATTAAGACTTATCTCTAAACAAATATTTCAAATAAAATCTGGAGTTTAAAATTCCTATAAAAAAACTAGAAATAAAATAAATATTTTTAGCGAAAATACTGTTTTCTTTTAATCTTAAGTAAACTTGTTCAAATTGGTTTCAATGGTTTTTAGTACTATTCGACTGCTATACTAATAAGTTAAAAACAATAAAAGAATGAAAGTTCGATCAAAATATAGAAAATTAAAAGAAAAACAAACCAAAAATCAAAATGATAAGACTTTTTTTTAGAGACAAACAAAAGAGGTTTTATATATATATATATATATATATATATAACCTCTTTATATGTATGTATTTATCAATATTATTATATAATATAATATAATATAATATAATGATATTGATAAATACACACATCAACTCGAACCGTCCACCATCCCATCTACAAAGCAAAGTTCTAAATATCGCATTCAATAGAATATTAATTTTTATATTGATACTGTATGAGTACTGATAAAATAGTGACTACTGTTCCATACATTATGACAAAAATATTATATATATGTCTTAAAAAATTATCTATAATAATATTTGAATTAATCATTCCAATATTAACTTTTGTTTTTGTCATTTACAATGATTTAGCTTATGTGAAAGCGAAGTAAATTTAATATTAATATTTTTGTAATAATTAATATTCTCTTTTTCTATGGTATATTTGAAGATTAAATTTGATTGAGTAAAAATTAAAAAGTATAGAAAGCACGAAAATAGATATGAAATATGAAATACGAAATACAAATACGTAGTGATGGCAATGGGGCAACCGGGAATGTGTTCCCCTACCCTCACTTTGTTTATTATTAGAATAAGGTCGGAAAAAAATAATCGAAAAAATGGCATAAGTGGGGTCAAAATAAGAATAATTTTTTTACTTTATAAGAAATTAATACTAACAGTAATGATAAGACAAGATATTAAAATAATAATATTAAGAGAAATTTAAGAATTAATCCTAATTTTAGACATTATAAGAGTTTTAGTACTATCATATTTATTTTACTAGACAATACTAGTTTTAATTCTATCATAAATAAAAATAAAATTTTATAACTGATTTATCCCAATTAAAAAAATTAGATAAAAAAGAAAAGTTTTAATTTAACCTAATATTTTATTACCATAACTAATGTGATTATCTCTCTCTCTCTCTCTCTCTCTCTCTCTGCGCACGCGCAACATGACGAAACCACTAGTGCACACCATTTTTGCTGATACGTGTACCAGTTAATACATGTAGCACAAAGAAAATTGATACATGCACCAGTTGTTAATAACTTTTATATATATATATATATATATCATTTATTCTTCATAGTGCATTTTATTAAGATCCCGCGGCATGTAAACAACTAAAACATATATCAGTTATTTGATGATATTGCAGCCGATTCACAACTGATACATGCATCCGTTGCTATTTTGCATAGTATTTTGATGATATATGTATCAGGGTTGTTTGTTCTTACTTTTTGTTGTTGGTGAAATAGGAACTTGTGTTAATTCTAGACAACCCAAGATGGGGGCGAATTGGGTCTTAAAAAAATTATAGTAATTTTTAAAATTTTTTTGAAATTTTTTTAATATTGCAAACAAATAAATCAAGATAATTAAACAATAAAACAATGCAAATATTGAAGATGTTAGGGATAGAGAGAATGAACCAGACACCAAAGTTTTATAGTGGTTCGGCTTCTTTCAAGTCTACGTCTACTCCTCAAGTCCCTTTTGAGAATTTTTACTATGTAAAATACTTCACGGACACATTCAAAGTCTTAACAACCTCAAGACTTTCCTTGAGAACATCTACTAAGATACAAATATTTATGAACTCATTCAAAGGCCTTACAGCAACTTTAAGATGATCCTATAAAAACAATCTCATATTTTCTTCTAATCACTCTTAAGCTCTTTTTTGATGAGATTTACTCACTCACTCAAAGAACAAGGGCGACTCACCATTGGATACAAAAAATAAAGTGTATCAATGAGTATCACTCACTCAATTTACAGAAATTGATTGGCAATAAATGAAAAGGTAAAGAGAGATGTGTACAAGAGCTGGAGTTACAGCAATAAATGAAAGCTTAAAAATTTTGAGTTTAAATCAAGTAATAAAATAGTGATTGTAAGTCTCCAAAGATTTTACATGCTAAGAAGTAACTCCTTATATAAACACTTGAGCATTCATGACCGTTAGAGGTAGGTGAGGGCATGAAATTCCAAAAATCCAACTATTGAAGTCTGTTGCGAATTTGAATTTCTGTCGCAGGTGTCGACACAAAATATCTAGGGCAAAGATTTTCAAGTGATTAGGTCGACTCAATTCTTCTGAGGTGTCGACATAATTTCTGCAATCTTTCTCACAAATACAACGGTGTTAACACATTTAGTTTTGGTGTCGACTCAATGATTCTTTAGATTTTCAAAGAAGGCAATTTATGTCGACTCATTTTACCTTGGCGTTGACATTAAAATTCTAAGAACCCTCGAAAAATTTGTGTCGACTCATTTGGACTTTGGTGTCAATTCAAATTTTTTTTAGGTGGGCTCGGGATATTTGTGTCAACTCGTCTTCAATTTGTGTCGAGACACAAAATTCTGCAGGTGGTCTTGGTACTTTTGTGTAGACTCGTTTTTCATTTGTATCGACTCAAAGTTCCAGATAACAAAAGTGAGGAACCACTTTTGTGTCGACTCAAACTAAGTTTGTGTCGACTCTTTTCGAGTACAGAGAGTTTTGGTTCTTTTGTGTCGATTCAAAATTTATTTATGTTGACTCAAAATACTTAATCCTAAAAACATATTTAACAAATTATTAGGGTGTCAAACCATTTATTCAAAAGTGTTGACACACTTAATATCTTCAAGTATATTTTTTCTTAAAGTATTGACGCAATTATCAATTGGGTTCAACACAAAATATTCTCATAATCAAGAATGCTCAAGTGTTTTAATTCTTTTGAGAGATAAATTATTTTTTTGACTAAAAGTGTCAACTCATTTGTTCAATTTATGTCAACACTTCCTTTTTGAAAAATATAAGTATTATCCTTTTAAATTTATTTATTCTTAGAGAATGAATTACAAAAATTATTAAAATCAATATAAAAATTCACTGGGCTAACAACTTGGAATATGGCTTCAGGGCGGCAGTGGCCGTGGAGGACGGGGTAGCGACGTTGGACGGTCAACACAAAGAGGAGGTAGCGATGTTAGAGGGTTTATTCGAGGAGGAGGCAGCGACAACAGCGAAGATCTGGTCGCGAAGATGAGTAGGGTAAGGAGGAGGAGATACATATACCAAAGAAGGAGGAGATACCACTGCCACTCCTCTTCTAGATCTGGCTCAACCACTGACCAATATCATCGCCACTCCTCTTAGCCGCTGTCGCCACTCCTTTAAATCTGGACTAACCGCAAACCACCATCGTGCTCATCCTCCTCCTTACCGCCATCGCTCCTCTCACCCCCGCTTCTCCCCGCTGTCGTTCCTCCAACAGATCTAGACCAACTTATACCGAAAAAGGAGGGGATATTGCTATTGCTCCTTCTCTAGATCTGGCTCGACCACCAATCGATGACCACCGCCGTCGCTACCACTCCTCCAGATCTTAACCAACCACTGACCACCATTTTTGCTGATACGTGTACCAGTTAATACATGTAACACAAAGAAAATTGATACATGCATTAGTTGTTAATAACTGATATATATATATATATATATATATATATATATGTATATCATTTATTCTTCATAGTGCATTTTATTAAGATCCTGCGGCATGTAAACAGCTAAAACATATATAAGTTGTTTGATGATATTGCAACCGATTCACAACTAATACATGCATCTGTTGCTATTTTGCATAGCATTTTGATGATATATCAGGGTTATTTGTTCTTACTTTTTGTTGTTGGTGTTACTATTCTAGTTCTCGATTGTGGTGGTTGCTGAAATAAGGACTTGGAATATGGCTTAAGGGTAGCGATGGAAGTGGAGGACGGGGCAGTGGCATTGGACAATATACGCAAAAGGGAGGCGACGGTGTTTGAGGGTTTACGCGAGGTGGAGGGGGCAACGGCAACGGCGAAGGCCTGGTCGCAAAGGTGAGCTGGGGGTTGCGTGGTTGGGGAAGCAGCGCAAGCTTTTGGGAGAGATTTGGAGTGAGGTTTTTGGGACAAGAATTTTGATTTCTGTTTAGGAAGGGATTTGGTCAATGTAATCTTTTTAAAATATAGTTTAATGGTATTTTTGATAAATATTAATGTTGTGTGACTAATTTTTTTTAAAAAAAAGTTAGATATGACCAATTCTTAAATATCAACTGGTATTTGGACAATTGTCAAAATTTCTCTAATATTAATCAATAATTAAAAATTAAAAAAAGAAATGGAAGTAAAAAATCAAAAAATCAATTTAATATTTTTGTATTTTAGTACTATTATATTGATAAAAAAATAAATTTACACACATATTTATATATAAAATATATTTAATTTATCTAATCGGAAGCGGGAGAAAACGGGACAAAAAATGAAAATATTACCCCCTATCTTTGAATTAATAGCGGTGGTAAAAACATGTGCACAGCGGGGCAGGTGGTTGCAGGGGCGGGGTGGGAACAAAAAAAATTGCCATTCCTGTGGATGCATCGATATGACAAAATAAAAAAAGTATGATATGCATAAGAAGCAAATACGTTTAAATATTTTCTTTTTATAATTTCATGTATTGTAAGTTTTAGACAATTCAATAGGGGGTGAATTGGACCTTAAAAAAATAATAACAACATTTAAATTTTCTTTGAAAAGTTTTTAATATTACAAACAATTATAGCAAAACAAGCAAGAATTAAAGTAATGCAAATATGAAAAATGTTAGGAATAGAGAGATAGAATTAGACTTCAAAGATTCTGTAGTGGTTCAGTTTCTTTCAAGTCTACGTTCACTCCTCAAGTTATCTCTTGAATATTTTCACTATAGAGAATACTTCACGGGTGCATTCTTAGTATTTACAACTTCAAGATTTCGGTTGAGCTATTCAAATATTTTCGGACACATTCAAAAGCCTATTTTAACTTTAAGAAGATCCTATGAAAACAAGTCCCTATTTTTTTCTAATCTTACTTGAACTCTTTTTTGATGAGATGTACTCACTCACTCGAAGGATAAAGGGTGACTCACCATTGAATACAATAAATGACGTGTATTAAAGAGGAACACTCACTCTCTTTACAGAAATGATTTACAATAAATGAGAAGAAAAAGAGAGCTGAGGAACAAGAGCTGGAGATTCAGCAATAAATGAGAGCTTGAGAGTTATGAAATTGATTCAAGCAATAGAACAGTGAGTGTAGGTTTCCAGTGAAATTAAATGTTGAGAAGTTACTTTTTATATAAGCTTTTGATCATTCATGACCGTTAGAGGTAGGTAGGAGCAATAAATGCCAGAAATTCAACCATTGAGGTCTTTTGTGAATTTAAAATTTCGTCGCAGGTGTCGACACGAAAGCCTTTGGTGTCGACACAAAATGTCTAGGGATGTGGCGTCGAGATTTTGGGCTTTTGAAAATGTTCAAAAATATGAGAATTCAAAAGATGTTTAGAAAATATTTTAATACCTTGAAAGCTAGATTTTGAAATTTTCCTTTTGTTCGAAATATAGTCGCCACTTGATTTTTGAGAAAAATTAAGTAAAGCAAAAATGACTATTGGTATTTAAAACGTTTAACTAGAGAAAAAGGGTTCGGGGGCTAAGATACGAATTGAAAAGGTATTAGGCACCCCATTCGTCCAACTGTAAGGTTGGTCTCTACTAGTCATCATTGGTTATTTAATAAGATTTCTCAAATGCATGCAAATAAAAAAAGTGAAGATGAGAAGAGAACATCTAAAATAAAATAATAAAAATACATAGCATATGTATATAGAACGTCAAATAAAACAAGTATCAAAAGAGAAATCCTAAATTCTACGACATGCAATTTCTAACTAAATGATACATGGAGTACTCTCACATGTAATTTTATCAAAATAAACTAAACTATCATTATTTGAATAAAAGAACAAAAATATGCTAGAAATTGCTAAAATTACCTAAATATGAATTATTACAAAATAAGTTAAATTAAAACATGCATATTATCAAAACAAACTAGATTAGCATTAACATGATAAATATTTAATAAAAAGATATGCTAAATGTTACAATAAAAGATGTATAAAAAAATAATAAAAGAAAATAAGTACAAATATTTAATTCAAATGTGAATGTAGTATTGGCAACTACATTCACATAAATATAAGTGTATTATTATAACAATTAACAACATTAATAAATTGTAATTGTCAAAAATGTTAGCACTAATTGATGACACAATGAAGAAAATAATGTGCCGGGTGTGAGTATGCAATAAAAAATAAACAAGCTAAATAAGCCAAATGAAATTGAAATTATAACATGACTTTAACTAATAAGCACATTACTTATAAGCTAAATGAAATTTAATGATTAAAGTAACGACCTAAATAATATAAAAAAGTATGTAAATGAAACAATTAAAGTAACCCGATTACTCCAAAGAGGTAGGGAATGGAGCTATAAGAACTGGGGATCCAAGCAAAGTGCCTGGATTGCTACGGAATCCTCAAGTCGGGGAATGGCAGTTCGATCTTCGGGTGATGATCTAAGCTAGGGTTTTAGAACTTCGGTATCGGAGATTCGGCTCTCGGTACTTCGACAGGGTTTCAGTGTCAGGGCTCAGATTTGCTCGGCGACTCGGCAGAGCTTCTCTCTCTAAACTTCTCTCTTAAATTCTGTCCTGAAAACGTACCAAGGGGTACGGTATTTATAGATATTTTCAACTAATGAGTTGCTGGCACGTTTAGGACACGCCAGGCCATTTGAAGTTGACGGTCGCATGGTTACGAGTTGGCAGTCGCCATGTTTGAAAAGGTTCCAAGAAGTTCTATTAGCAGTAGCCATAATGCAAGTTGGCGGTTACCATGTTGGAGTTGGCGATCTTCACTTTTGGCTAGGATTTTCAAGAGGTTCTATTGGCGGTCGCTACAATGAACATGGTAGTCGCCACAAAAAGTGAAAGTTTTCAAAAGGTTCTATTGGCGATCGCCACTTTGGAGTTGGTGGTTCAAAAAGATTTTATTGGTTTGAAGGTTTTGATGATTGAGTTCAATTACCGAGCTTGGATCATTTCTCGAGGATTGTACTGAGGCACCATTTCAACTGTTTTCATCATCGAATTCACCTAAGATTGGGCGTGATCAAATTGGGGTGTCTACAAGGGTAGGTCATTTTAAGTGATTGGGTCGACACATTTTTTCTGAGGGGTCGACACAATTTCTGCAAGCTTTCTCACAAAGACAACGGTATCGACACATTTGGTTCTGGTGTTGACTCATTTGAACTTCAGAATTGGGGAGAAGGTACACTGTGTTGACTCAAGTCTTCTTTGGTGTCGACACTAAATTCTACAGGAACCCTCGGGATATTTGTGTCGACACTTTTGGACTTTAGTGTCGATATCAAAATTCTTCAGGTGGGCTCAGGACTTTTGTGTCAACTCGTCTTCTCATTTGTTTCGACACCAAAATCTGCATGTGGCCTCGGTTCTTTTGTGTCGACACATATTCCATTTGTGTCGACTCAAATAACCAGATACTAAAAGTGAGAAACATTTTTGTGTCGACACAAAACTTATTTGTGTCGACTCATTTTAAGTATTGAGAGTTTCGATACTTTTGTGTTGACACAAAATCTATTTGTGTCGACACAAAACCTGAAAGTGACTTCCTAAAACTGTTATGGTGTCAAACTATTTGTTCAAATGTATTGACACACTTGATATACTTCGAGTATACTTTGCCTTTAAAGTGTTTGACTTAATTTTCAATTAGAATCAACACAAAATATTTTTATTCAAAAACACTTAAGTGTTTTAATCATTTTGAGAGATTAGTCATTTCTTTTGGTTAAAGGTATCGACTCAAATGTTTAAAATTTATTAACACTTTCTTTTTAAAAATATAAAATATTATTATTTTAAATTTACTTATTTTTAGAAAATAAATTATAAAAATCATCAAAATTAAAATAAAAAGCATTCATCTCCTCTTCACTCTCCCATTTTTTGATGATTACAACCAATTCAATATTTTCTAGAAAATATTTGAAAGTATTTTTCAACAAGGGTTCTCTCTTTATCGATATGTTTAAACAGAGTATGCAATTATAATGGCTAGCCATTCAAACAACATGATAGCATACATTTCTAAAATAATTTTTAATAATATTCTAGAAATATTTCGAATTTATTAAAAAAAATTGTGCAACACAATAAATATGTGCAAAGTAGAATTTTTAAACTCAAACACATATATAAGCAGAATTGGCTATTGCAAAAAATACATAGATATAAACATTTATCCAAAACAATTTAAATATGTAGCCAACATATTTAAACATTCATTCATAAGCAACAAAAAATATAAGCCATCATCTATACGCATTCATCCAAACCATAAAAACAATAGAAATGCATGTTTAACCTATTACATCTTCACATTCCAAAAAAAACTTAAAGAAATGTTAATATTTTCTATCTCCTTTTCACTCTCTTTCTCCCCTTTTGTAAAAATCAAAAAAATTACTGGTCATCCATGAATTTCTTAAACTTTTTCTTCTCTTCTGCACGTTATTTGCTGGCTGTGGCCCGTTCCTTGGAAGCTCCTACTCTCTCATCTTTGGCTTCAACAACGGCCATTGCTTCATATCTAGCAACCAGTGCAAGGTCAGCATTGCATTTAAGACGAGCTACCTTTTCTCCCTTGGTCTCTTTTGGCTTGAACTGATTGGCCCAAGCTTGTTTGATCCATTGTAGATGTTCTTCGACCTTTTGAGAATTGGCTTGAACAGCCATCACCACACCTTTGTTATATTCTTTTCTAATTTTCTTAAGGATAGCATTGTTCGCATTAACAATGGAGACGATGCTGCCATCCATTGTACGACACAATGATCTCCCGACATCAGTTGCTCTTTCAACCTCTTTGCGTAGTGTGCGGTTGAATTTGTCGAGGTGTTTGACTTTGTTAGATAGGTCAGAAATGGAGTGATTGAGATCAAAAAATCTTGGTCAACCTTTGGTTGAAAGGATGACAGGGAAGATGATAGAGACTGAATCAAGGAAACTACTTCTGTTAAATCAACAGAAATATGAGTAGACGGTGAGGCAGATGGAGCATAGGCAAATGTGGAAGGAGGAGGACCAGCATAAGAGGGACCAGGAGTATCATAAGGACCATGAAAATCAGGTCGAGCAGGAGGAGTATCAAGATCTACATGAATTGGAGAAACATTGCGAGGAGGAGGAGTTCAAGTGGAGAAGGGGGTACCACGTCGGGATGTAGTCCAAACTCCATCAACATTTGCAATTTGCATATGTTTGAGAGTATAACTACCATACAAGTTGTGTTTTGAAAAAGGTACCACCTTTTTCTTAGATAAGTTTACTCCAAAATGGCAAAAAACTTTGTTCAAGAACATGGCATGGGGTAGGGAGAAATTTGATTTATTGTGAGAATGAAACAGGTAAAAAATGAATTAAAAAAATCTAGATCAATGCTCTATTTTTCAAGAATTCACTACATGATAAAAATGTGCATGTATGTGACATCTCTAAATTTTTCTATTTGTGGTAAGAAAATATGATTCACCATGTGATGCAATAGGCGCATCTCAGGCTTGAGTGAATTAGCCTCTAAGGGCTTGGTGGAGTCAATGTCATCATTCTCAAAAATACTTTTAACAGATTCGAAAATCGAAAAACTTTCAATATCAAGGGGTTTCTTGTTAAAGGGAACATAAATATCCCCTTCTAGAATGCCAAGAATCTCATTGAGGGATGAAGGAGTTAAGTGAATGTCGATACCATTTACCCATGAGGTAATGGTGGTGGAAGAAATTAGTGAAATGTAGAAGTGTGCATAGAATGATTTCACAAGAGATGAATAGTGGGGTTCTCGAATTTGCAAAAGCCTCACCCACCCAATGCTTGAAAAGAGATCCTTAAATCTTATTTCAATAGAGTCGAAGAAAGAAAAACCTATGCTACGACCGAGAACAACTTTTCGATTCACAAAAGATGCGAAGTAAAGTTCACAAAATTTGGGAATTTTGAAGTTTATTACCTCGGCCATTGTCGCCGGTGCCTGTTCCGTTGCCGTCGCCGTTGTAGGAGTCGTTTTCTTCCTCTGGAACGTTCTAGGGCTTGAGGAAGAACCTTGGCCGATTCATTTTGACCCTTTTCCCATAGTTTTTGGAGGCATTTTGATAGATTTGGGTTGGATTTAGGAATCGAAGGAAGAAGAAGATGAGGAGTTGACACAAGTTTTGAAAAAAATGGGGCATGAGATGAACAATTTTATAGAGAGAGAGAAACGATGTGACGATTAGGAGACCGACGCCTCTATATATAGGTATAAATATTTGTGTCGACACAAATTACAATTGGTGTCGACACTTTTCTTCAAAAGTGTGGGTATTAAAAACAAGAAATGGTGTCGACACATTTTCAAAAGGTGTCGACACATTTGACTATTTGGATCGACACGATTAAGTTTTGTGTCGACACAAATTTACTGAGAGTCAGGGAACATAAATGGGTCAACACTATATAGAAAATGGGTCAACACTTTTCTCACAATGCCACTTCTATACAGTTTTGGGTCAACACAACACACAATTGTGTCGACACTTTTTCAAATGGTGTCGACACATTTTCACATATCAAGAAAGAACATCAAAGGCTTTGAAATGCAATGAAAAGACATGGTTAGTATGGTATATTAATCATGAATTATGAGCATACAGCATACCAAGTTCTCTTCTTATATAGCATATTCTTTTTTCATTTAAGGATTTTGTAAAAATGTCTACTAATTGATAATCTATGCCTATAAATTTAAGTTCGATATTTCCTTTTTGCACATGATCTTGTATAAAATGATGTTCAATCTTTATGTGCTTGGTTCTTGAGTATTGTATTGGATTCTTGAATATATTAATTGCACTAGTGTTATCACATTTTATAGGGATATGATTTAAATAAAAACCATAGTCCTCTAATTGTTGTTTCATCCAAAGAACTTGTGCACAACAGCTTCCAGTTGCAATGTACTTGGCCTCGACTGAGATAAGGCCACTGAGTTCTTCTTCATGTTAAGTCAAGAGATTAGTGAGTGTCCTAGGAATTGATAAGTACTACTTGTACTTTTTCTATATATATTGCATCCGGCAAAATCAACATCTGAATAGTTAAATAACTCAAAGGCTGTTCCTCTATGATAGAATCATCCCATATTTTGTGAACCTAAGAGGTATCTAAAGATGCGTTTAACAGCGGTCACATGTGATTTTTTAGAATTTGATTGAAATCTAGCATACAAGCAAACACTAAACATAATATCTGGATGATTAGCAGTTAAATATAAGAAAGATCCAATCATACATCTATAACATTTTTCATCCACTACTATGCCATCTTCATCCTTGTCTAGCTTTGTTGTAGGACACATTGGAGTTTTCAGGAGTTTTGCCTTTAGCATGTCAAACCTCTTCAATTTGTCCCGTGTATACTTAGCTTGATTGATGTAGATTCTTTCTTGAGTTTGTTTAATTTGGAGTCCGAAAAAATAGTTGAGCTCACCCATCATACTCATCTCGAATTCTCCCTACATACACTTAGCAAAGTCCTTGCAAAGAGATTCGTTAGTTGCACCAAAGATAATATTATCTACATAAATTTGTATAACTAGAATGTCATTTTCTTGAGATTTGATGAAAAAAGTGGTATCTATTTTTTCTCTTGAAAATTTATTTTTAATCAAAAATTTGCTTAATCTTTCATGCCAAGCTCTAGGTACTTGCTTTAAACCATAGAGAGTTTTGGTACGTTTGTAAACATAGTTTGAAAAATTTAAATTTTCAAAGTCAGGAGATTATTACACAAAAATTTCTTCCGAGATAAAAGCATTTAAAAAGACACTTTTAACATCCATTTGATAGAGTTTAAAAATTTTAAAACATGCAAAAGTAAGTAACATCCTAATAGCTTCAAGCCTAACCACAGGAGTAAAAGTTTCATCAAAGTCAATGCCTTCTTTTTTATTGTAATCTTGGGCTACCAATCGACCTTTGTTCTTAAGAACTACTCAATTCTCGTCTATTTTATTTTTAAAAACTCATTTTGTACCGATAATGGAGTGTTCCTTATGTCTTAGGACTAAAGTCTAAACTTTATTTCTTTCAAATTGATTAAACTCTTCTTGCATAGCTAAGATCCAAAACTCATTGTTTTGATTTTCTCAAAATATTTTGGTTGAGTCTGAAAAAGAAATGCCAAGTTACCATAAACATTATGTAGAAAAGACTGAGTTTTGATACCTTGCGATGGATCACCAATGATAAGATTTTTCAGGTGACCATGAGCATACCTCTATTCTTTAGGTAAATTTGAATTTTCTGGACTTGAAGATTCAGCAACCTGTTCGACTGCATTTTGTTGAGGATTGAAAGCTTCTTCTTGATTTGGCTCTTTCTTTTATTTGATGAAGATATCTTAAACACATTTTTTTATATCTAACTAGTTATCTTCACAAAAATCATTTAAAGAACCATGGTTAGTTTTATAAAAAATAATATGTATAGATTCTTCAACAACTAAGGTTCTTTTGTTAAAAACTCTATACGCTTTGCTAAATATAGAATATCCTAGGAAAATATATTCATCAAATTTTGCATCGAACTTTTTCAAAATTTTTTTGTTGTTGTTTAAAAAAAACATTTGTATCCAAAAACACAAAAATAATCGATATTAGATTTTCTTCCATTCTATAGTTCATGTGAGATTTTCTTAAGAGAAACTCTTATTATTGCTCTGTTTATGATAAAACAAGTAGTATTGACAGTCTCGACTCAAAAGTATCGTGGTAAATTATTTTCACAGAGCATGGTTCTAGCTAATTCTTTCAATGCCTTATTCTTTCTCTCAATAACTCTATTTTGTTGAGGAGTTCTAAGAGAAAATAAGTTATAGTTAATACCATTTTTATCATAAAATTTTTTAAAATTTTTATTTTTAAATTCTCTACCATGATCACTTCGGATACTTGTAATTTGAAAACTTTTTTCATTTTGAACTCTTTAAGACAATTTTGCAAAAAAGACAAATGTTTCATTCTTATAAGCTAAAAATAGCACCAAAGTGTATCTAGAGAAGTCATCAACAATAACAAAGGTATATCTCTTATCTCCAAGACTTAAAGTTCTTGTTAGATCAAATAAGTCCATGTGCAATAACTGTAATAGCGTAGAAGTTGAAATCTCAATTTTAGAATGAAAAGAACTTTTAATTTGTTTGTCTTGTTGACATACATTACATATTTTGTCCTTTTAAAATTTGATTTGGGGTAACCAAATTACCAATTTTTTTTTCAAAAGTTTAGAAATTAAGTTTATGTGTTCATGTCTAAGTTTTCTATGCTACAACTAACTATTATCACTCAAGGTAGATAAGCACTTGGTGTCATTCTTAGAAAGATCATTGAGAGTAAATGTATAAATATTTTTATGTCACTGGCCTTCAAGGATAACTTTGTTATTGGTTAAATATTCAATAACACGCTTAGCATGATCAAACACAATTTTGTGGCCTTTATCACACAATTGGCTTATGCTAACAAAGTTATGTTTTAAACCCTCAACAAGCAAAATATTTTTAATAAAATGGGAAAAATTTTACCGATACAACCAATTTCTATGATTTTTTCTTCGCTATTGTCTCTAAAAGTCACAAATTCGCCATCATTTAGTTTGAGAGATGCAAATATCGATTGGTCGCCTGCCATGTATCTTGAGCAAGCCCTATCGAGATATCACGTCCTCTTGAATGAGGATTTGAGACACACCTACAAGGAGAATTGAGTTTTAATTTTTGGTACGTAAATTTTCTTGGGTCATTTGATGTTAGTTCCTTGAGGATGTGTTCTTTTAAGAACCCATGCATTCTTGACAGAATTATTTGACAGAATTCTATGTGCGCAGTGTGTGACAATGTGTCCATACCCACAGTAATGAAAACAAGTGGCATTTGTATGATTAGAGGATACTTTGACAAAAATATTTCTTAAGAATTTTTATTTCTTCTTGGGTTTATACCTGATTCTAGCTTTATCAAAAATACATTTTTGTATGCCAAGAAGTTTATCTAAGTTGTTCTTTTTTTAAGTGAACTTGTACATGATTTTTGTAAGATCCTCAACCTCTTTACTCAAAACCTTGTTTTCATCATTCAAAACAGAAACTTGTTTTGAAAAAACAGATTTTTTACTTTTCAAAGTTTCAATTTCAGTTGAGAAGAAAAGAACTAACTTTTTCAAAAATATAATTCTTTGCACCCATTTTTCTCAATTCATCAAGAAAATCTTCAAATACACTTTGAAATTCATCTAAGGAAAAATGATCAGGAGCTACCTCATCATCTTCTCTAGCCATGAAGTTTAAATTAGCTACTCTTTGTTTTCTTCCTTTACATCCTCAGAGCTGCTGTCTTCGCTTGCACCCCATACAGCTATCATGACTTTTTTAAAACCCATTTTGAATTGCTTTTTGAGCTGAGCACATTTAGTTTTGACGCGTTCAGGCTTTTTACACTCATAGCAAATGGTTTTTTTTTTCTTAAAGTCATTTTTGAATTTTCTTGAGGCGCCGATGAATTTGGTAGACTCACCTCGGTGTTCTTCCTTCTTGAAGAACTTTTTTCCTCATTATTTTTTATTTCTAAGAAACCTTTTGAATTTTTTTGTGACGAATGCCATGTCTTCATTCTCATCACTTGAGGAGTCTTTCTCAGATTCTTCGTCATGTGTTGAGGATTTGAAGGCGATGACTTTCTTCTTTTTGTTGTCATCCTCATCATCCATCTTTATGTTCATCTCATGGGTCATGAGAGAACTAAGGAGTTCTTCTAGACTTAGTGTGTTAAGATCTTTGGCTTCTTGAATAGCTGTGACATTTGCTTTTTAACTTTTAGACATGCACCTAAGGATTTTTCTCACCATTTCTGTATTTGTATAAATCTTATCAAGAGTTTTAGTCTATTAATAATGTTTGTGTAGCGAGTAAACATATCAGATATAGTTTCATCATGCTTTATTCTGAATAATTCATAGTTATGTATAAGTAAACTTATTTTGGATTCTTTTACTTGATTAGTACCCTCGTGGGTAACTTCGAATCTATCCAATATTTCTTTTACAGTGTCACATGTAGAGATCCCATTGAACTCATTTGGGTCAAGTGAGTAATATTGGAGATTCATAACTTAAGTATTTTTTTATATTTTTCTAATATCATTTTCAGTCCATTCAGCCTCTAGTTTAGGGATAGCAATCTTTTTAACAGTTTTAGTGGGTCTTTTGGGTCCATTTATAATAACCCCTCAAAGGTCATAGTTTACGACTTGAATATAGATTCTCATTCTAGTTTTTCAATAATTGTAATTTGTTCCATTGAATAAGAGAGGTCTATTGGTCGACTGACCTTCGAATTGGATAGGTCCGATGCTAGTAATTTTCATAAAAACTCTTAAACTGTTAAGTAAAAAATAAGAGCCCAAGCTCTAATATCAATTATTAGTTCTAGGCAGCCCATAAGGGGGTGAATTGAATTTTAAAAAAATAATAATAATATTTAAAAAAAATTTAAAAATATTTTAATATTACAAATAATTGTCGCAAAACAAGCAAAGATTAAAATAATAAAAATATGAAAAAGGTTAAAAATTGAGAGATAGAACCAGACACTAAGAATTTTCTAGTGGCTTGACTTTTTCTAAGCCTACGTCCACTCCTCAAATTACCACTTGAGTATTCCCACTATAAAAATTTCTTCACAAGTGCATTTCAAGCCTTTACAACTTCAAGACTTCGCTTGAGCTATCCGAATATTTATGGGCACATTCAAAAGTCTATTTCAACTTCAAGAAGATCCTATGAAAATAAAATTTTATTTTCTTCTAATCTCTCTTCAACTCTTCTTTAATGAGATTTACCTACTCACTCAAATGATAAAGGGTGACGCACCCTTAAATACAATAAATGAAGTGTATTAAAGAGGAACACTAACTCTTTTTATAGAAATAATTTATAATAAATGAGAAGGTAAAGAGAGTTGAGGAATAAAAATTGGAGATTCAGCATAAATGAGAGCTTGAGAGTTATGAACTTGATTCAAGCAATAGAAAAGTGATTGTAGGTCTCCAGTGAGATTAAATGCTGAGAAATTATTCCTTATATTAGGTCTTGATCATTCATAATCGTTGGAGGTAGGTGGGAGTAATAAATGCCAGAAATTCAACTGTTGAGGTCTGCCGCGAATTTAAAATTTTGTTGCATGTATCGACACAAAATGTCCAGGGCAGGTCCTTTTAAGTGGTTGGGTTGACACATTTCTTCTGAGGGGTCGACACAATTTCTGCAAGCTATCCCATCAACACAACGGTGTCGACACATTTGAATCTAGTGTTAACTCATTTGAACTTCAAAATCTGGGAGGAGGCACTTTGTGTCGACTCAGGTCTTCTTTAGTGTTGATACTAAATTTCGCAAGAACCCTGGGATATTTGTGTCGACACTTTTGAACTTTGGTGTCGATACCAAAATTCTTCGGGTGGGTTCGAGACTTTTGTGTCGACTCATCTTCTCATTTGTGTCGACACCCAAAATTTGCAGATGACCTCGGTTCTTTTATGTCGACACATATTCCATTTGTATCGACTCAAATGATCGGACACCAAAAGTGATAAAAACTTTTGTGTCGACACAAAATTTATTTGTGTAGACTCATTTTGAGTCTTGAGAGTTTCAGCTCTTTTGTGTTGACACAAAACCTATTTGTGTCGACACTAAGTTTTGATATTTGAAAGTGACTTCATAAAATGTTAGGGTGTCAAACCATTTGTTCAAAGGTGTTAACATACTTGATATACTTCAAGTATACTTTGACTTTAAAGTGTTTAACTTAATTTTTAATTGAAATCAACACAAAATATTCTTATTCAAGAATACTTAAGTGTTTTCATCTTTTTGAGAAATTAATCAATTCTTTTAGCTCAAGGTATCAACTCAAATATTCGAAATGTGTTAACACTTTTTTTTAGAAATATAAAATGTTATTATTTTAAATCTATTTATTCTTAGAAAATAAATTATAAAAGTCATCAAAATCAAAATAAAAAGTCATCGGGCTAACATGTATTATATAATTTATAAAACTAAACCAAAATGTAATAGTTAATTTATTTTATTGTTGTTTTGACACATTCAATAACTATTCAAGTCAAGAATAATTAAATAAATAATAAAAATAAAATTTCATTAAGCGTATAAAAAATATCAACATAGTAGTATATTCATAACAATAAAATCAAACATAACTAAATAAAAACTAATTTTAGAAAAAAAATTAAAAATATTTTTGAAATGTATCCAAAAAAATATCACATCTATATCCAAAACGTATCATTTTGTTTCTCAGGAGTATCCAGAACGTATCTAAAATAAAAAATAATAATAATTAGTTTTGAATACTTTTAAAACGTATTCAATACTTATCCCTCATATCAGGTGCATATCAGCATACTTCATAAAAAAAAGTTCAAGAAAACAAAAATTAATTCAAAAGCTTAAGCACACGCACTTTTAGGGTGTATTGTGAGCATTTTATAAATTTACCGCACAAATTCATAACTAAGTTAAAAAAATTCATAATTAAAAAATTATACAGATTCATAAATTACAAACCACAAAACATCATAAATTTGTCCATAAAAAATTACAACAAAAAATTGCAAAATTCATAATTCAAAACTTTTGATTTGACATTTACAATATTTCACACCACTAACTATCAATATTAATAATTTTAACTACAAAATCTCATAGGTGTATACCATATTGGGTATGCATTGAACTTTTTACTTGAGTTAATTAGCGTAGGGTTCTATTTTTGTTATTTCTTTGAGTTAATTAGTGTAGGGTTCTATTTTTGTTACTTCTTTGTAGCTAAGTCTTTTATTGATAAATTAACTATTCATTATGTTTTAATTTTAAATTAATTATTTATATAGACTGCTTTACTCTTATTTTAATTAAAATGAT
>JAOTRH010462370.1:0-28315 GCA_034768845.1 Heliamphora exappendiculata
AAACTCATCAAAGAAGAGTTCAAGAGAGATTAGAAGAAAATAGGAGCTTATTTTCATAGGATCTTCTTAAAGCTGTAATAGGCTTGTAAATGTGCCCGTAAACATTCAGATAGCTCAAGTAGAATTTTGAAGCTTATAAAGGCTTTGAATACATCCGGAAGTATTCTAAATAGTAGAAATACTCAAAGGAGATCTTGAGGAGTGAACGTGGGCTAGGATAAAGCCGAACCATTATAAATCGCTGGTTTCTGGTTCTATTTCTCTATCTCTCATCTTTTAATATTGGCTTTGATTATATAATTGCATATCTTGCTTTATAGCAATATTAAAAGATTTCTGAAAATATTTTTAAAACTTTTTATCTCGTTAAAAGACCTAATTCACCCCCCTCTTGGGTTGCCTAGATCTAGCATCTCCTTTTGTTGTGCGCTAACTGTTGTCAAGGTCGCCCTTTCGGATTTTTGGCTTTGCGGGCTACTCTAACTTCTGCCTGAGTTGCCTTTTCGATTTTCAACTCAACGAGATTTTATTTTATCTTTATTTTTACCTCAAGGATAGTATTTTTTGAGTTGGTCAAAGTTAACTGGAGTGGAGAACACATTTCCATCCAAGTCCATAATAACAACTGCACCACTGGTCATGATGGTTTTAATGAGAAACGGTCCGGACCAGTTTGGCTTGAACTTGCCTCTTGGGTTAAAAGTAGGAGCTCTGATCTCTCTAAGGACCAAATCACCAACTTTGAGATTCTGAGTTTTGACCTTTTTATTGAACGCCCGAGCTGTTCTCCTTTGGTAAACTTGTACATGAAATAGGGCTTGTAGTCCTCTTTCATCAAACAAGAGCAACTCTTCCATCCGGTTCCTCTGCCATTCTGCTTATGAGATATTGGCCTCGGCCACTACTCTTAGTGAAGGGATTTCCACCTCAATGGGAAGAACAGCTTCCATTCTGTACGCTAAAGAATATGGTGTAGTTCCAATTGAAGTTCGGATTGACGTTCGGTATTCCTATAGTGCAAATGGTAGATGTTCTGGCCAATCTTTATGTGAGTTAATTGTCTTTTGTAGAATTTTCTTGATATTCTTATTTGCTGCCTCGACTGCCCCGTTGGTCTGCAGCCGATATGGCGAGGACTTGTGAGCCACTATCCGGTATTCCTTGAAAACATCCAGAACCTCTCATTGGAAATGTGAGCCATTATCCGAGATGATTTCATGTGGGACCCCGTATCGGCAAATGATGTTTTACTTGATAAACTTAGCGACATGGGAGGTTTTCAATACTGAGTAGGAAGCTACTTCCACCCACTTGATAAAATAGTCGGTGGCTACTAAGATAAATTTATGTCCATTGGATGCTTTCGATGTTACTCTGCCAATCACATCAATGCCCCATACTGAGAACGGCCATGGTGACTTCAGGTTGTACAGCAGAGACGGGGGAACATGCATAAGATTTGCGTGAATCTGACACTTATAACACCTCCTCATAAACTGGATACAATCTGTCTCCATTGTCATCCAAAAGTATCCCTGTCGTAAGATTTTCTTGGCTAACATATTTCTGCTCATGTGTGGTCCACAAACTCCTGCATGTATCTTTTTTATCAACTCTTGGCCCTCTTCAGTGTTTACGCATAACTTGTTGACCCCAGAATGTCCTCGTTTGTACAGTATGCCACCGCAAATGATAAACTATGCAGATAGTCGTCGTATTGCCCTTTTATCCTTTTTGCTGGCAAATTTGGGATGTCCTCCTTTCTCTACGAAGTTCTGAATGTCAAAGTACCATGGAAGGTCGTTAGTGCTTTCTTCAATAGCGGCTGTCATCTCATATGCCGGCTTTCTCTTCTGCTCAATTATCAGAGGCCTCATCCGGACTCTGAATGGTATGTCAATCATGGATGCTAGCGTGGCCAGTGCATCGGCGAACATGTTCTGCAGTCTTGGTACATGGGTGAATATCACCAACTCAAAGCACGGTATCAACTTCTCTTACTCCTGATGGTAGAGAATCAATGTCAGGTCCCTGTCCTTCCATTCTCCTCTAACTTGTGAAACCACTAGTGCTGAATTTCTGATGACTTCCAGCTTCCTTGCCCCTAGTACTAAGGCTGCCTCCAATCCAGCTAAACATTCTTCATATCAGCCTGATTGTTGGTGACTTCCAAATTGAGCTTCAATGATAAGGGGACATGCGATTCGTCGGGAGTGACAAGGAGGACTCCTATTCCGTAGCCATATTGATTGGATGCGCCATCAAAATATAGAGTCTATTTGTCAACCCCAACTTTCATTAGCTGTTCGTCAGGAAACTGGAATTCTGTGTCATCGCCTCCTTCAAGTGGTTGGTCGGCCAGGAATTTCACCACTGCTCTGCCCTTGACTGACTTTCGGGTTACATACTGAAGATCAAATTCAGATAACAGCAGCAACCATCGAGCGATCCTTCCTATCAGTGCCGGCTTTTCAAATAATTATTTCAATGGATCCATCAGGGAGATGATATTTACTGTAAAAGACAACATATAGTGTCTCAGTTTTCGGGAGGCCCAAACCAAGGCCCAACATGTCTTTTCCAGCAGTGTGTCCCGTATTTATGACCCGATCATCTTCTTGCTTAAGCAGTAGACGGCCTTTTCAATTTCAGTTTTTCCTTCTTGTGCCAGCATACATCCCATAGCTGAGTCAGTCACTGACAAGTAAAGAATCAGTGGTTTGTCAGGTTCGGGAGGAGCTAGAATAGGTGAATTTTGTAGGTACTGTCATACGACATCAAAGGCGTCTTGGCATTTCTGATCCCACTCAAACTTGACTCCTTCTTCAGCAGGCAGAAGAGCGGCTCACAGGTAGTTGTCAGCTTTGCAATGAACCGACTGATAAACTGGATTCTTCCCAGAAAGCCCCTAACCTCCCGCTCGGTCTTCGGAGCAAGCATTTTCAAAATTGCATTGATCTTCGAAGGGTCGACTTCAATGCCTCGTTGAGTGATCATGAATCCAAGCATTTTTCTGGCAGTGACTCCAAATAGACACTTCTGCGGGTTAAGCCACATCTTGTACTTTTAGATCCTTTCAAAGAACTTTTACAGTGCTGTGATGTGGCCATTTGGATGCTTTGATTTGACTATCATATCATTCACGTACACCTCGACCTCCTTATGTATCATGTCATGCAGTAGAGTAATGGCAGCCCTTTAATAGGTTGCCCTTGCATTTTTGAAGCCAAATGGTATTGCACGATAACAATAGGTGTCCCAAGGTGTGGTGAATATTGTCTTTTCTCTGTCCTCGGGATCCATTAGAATTTGGTTATATCCGAAAAAACCATCCAAAAATGACAACAAGGCGTGTCCCGCTGTACTATCTACCAAGACATCAATGTGTGGCAGTAGAAAGTCGTCTTTCGGGCTAGCCTTGTTGAGATCCTGAAAATTCATGCAGACTTGGATACGGTCGTCCTTCTTTAAAATCGGTACGATGTTAGCTACCCATTTCAGATACTTTGTTACCATCAGGAAACCAGCATTGATCTATTTGGCAACTTCTTATTTGATCTTTAGAGCCCATTCTAGCCGGATCTGTTTTAATTTTGTTTGACCAGTTTGGCATCAGGGTATAAAGGGATATGGTGCTGGACAATATTAGGATCAATTTCGGGCATAACTTCGTAAGACCATGCAAATACATCTTTGAATTCTTTTAACAAAGTTTTTAATTGTTCTTATTCAACTATGGATAAAGAAGAACCAATTTGAACATTTTACGGGTTAGTTTCATTACCCAGATTTATTGATAAAGTTTCTTCGATTATTGGTTGGGCACGCATTTCTTCTTCCATTTTTATTAAAAGTTTTATTTCTTCGAGTATATCCCCGTCAAATTCAAAATCATCAAAAAGCGTATGAAAATAAATCAAACAAAGTAGAGAAACCAAAAATCTTCTTCATTTCATTAAAAACAGAGGGGATTACAAACTCGATGGAACAAGCCGGGAGAGGGGCACCAACAAATGTGCCCTCGACTACATATTTCGACTCAAACTTGGACTCAGAATAGACAACCTACGTGTTACAAGACTTGAGGGTCCAGTTTTTCACTTCTTTTGCAGTCGCGTCGACGATGAGCTTGGTGCAGTCGGCTGGTGCGTCAGAGCTCATCATGAAGAAGTCTTATTCAGTTATACGCAGCTGAGCCATCTTCTCGTTGAACATCACTCCCATGTTGGAACCGTCGAGTTTGTTGCCACAATCTTCTTCCTAAACCTTCTTTTCTTCCTTCTCTCCTTCCTCTGTTTCTTCCTCTTCCGTGTCAGACAGCTGATGGTTGAAAAAGATCTCAAACCCTGACAGCTTTTGATTGGTTTCCTCATCGATCCATGGATCTGGAAAATCGTAATATGGAAAATCTTCCCCTTCCTTGACGAAGTACCCATTGAGCGCCCCAGAATAATTGATCTTTTGCCCCCTTCTAGGCCCTTCCAGATCTTCTTCCGTTGGCTCATACCTAATACCAAAACAGTGCGAAGTCAGCAATACCTGCATGGGTTCCCGGATTCCCTGCTGTTTACGTCCCAATCCCATACCCGGGAAGAATGATATTTTCCTCATCACTGTTATAGCCCGTGGGTTGACATACCTTTCTTCTTCATTCATCAACATCTGAATAGCCTGTTCTTCATCAAGTTGAAAGCCACTGAGCAACACATCATATTCACTATGCTGAACTTCCAACATAATTGTGCCCTCTCCTCCTCTCGGGGGGTGAAAGCTGTCTTCTTCGTGGATAATCAAAATTGCCCCGTTCTTTATCAATTTTAGTTTTTGGTGAAGAGTAGATATACTGCCTGGACATTTGGATCATGCAGCCACGGCATGCCCAGCAGCAGATTGAAGGAGGCCGGCACATCTAGCACGTGAAACTCAACTGACGTTTCTAGAGGTCCTACTCAATTGGCGAATGACACGAGTCCTAGTACATCCCTTCTTGTGTTGTCATAGGCTCGCATCCCTTGATTGCAAGGAGTAAACTGGTCTGGCCTCATCCCTAAGTAGACGATCGTTCTCAATGGGCAAACGTTCAAGGCAGATCCATTGTCAATGAGGGTTACCGAGACCTACTTTTCTAGGCATATAACGGTGATGTATAGCGGCTTATTGTGACTTTTTCCTTCAACGGGCAAATCTTTATCAGAAAAGAAAATGATTTTTGGTCCGGCGGCTGGCAGAATAAACCCAATAAGTTGCTCGGGGGTTGCATCTATCAGAAAATTGGCCTTATTCAACACCCTCAAAATAGCTTGCATGTGCTTATGCGAAGCCATCAATAAGCCCCAGATACTGATGTTGGCTTGCGTCTTTTTCAATTGTCTCAATACAGCATCATCCTCCTCCTCTTGCTCTGTCTCTTTTCTTTTTTCACTCGGTTATCCTTTCTTTAGCTGGGCTGGCTTAAAATGTCATCCACTTCTAGTTAGGTGTTCCACGCCATCTTTGGGATCCCATAATTTCGGCATCACATTGTCAGTCTGTCTCACTTCGTCTACGTGCAGAGGGCTTTCAAACGCCCACAAATCATTTAGGTCACTAATGGCTACCCTTTCCCTTCTTTTCTCGTCATCTTCAATAGCCCATGTATTGTCAATTTCCTCCCATATGTCCTCTTCGATAAAGTTCGCTTGCTGTTCCCGAATGACCCATAAATCAGTCCACTCTGCCCCATCTGATTTCAACACGATTCTTACCAACCAGTAGGACTGTATTTCGTCGACGTACACTTCTTTCTCAAAAAGTTGGGGAATGGTGATTCCATCAAGCACATGGCCAAACCCATAAGGTCAACTTGGGTAATCTAATGGCTAGTCATCTTCTTCATTGCACTCCTCCTCTTGTTGGTAGGTTTGAATTATCGGTTGATACCATTCATAGGCATTATCATTCTATTCTTCCATCCTATCTCGACTGCCTCTAACTATCATGAATGAGCATACTGTCTGATCCTCAGTTATTGAAATATGAGGGCGTGGTAGGTGTACTGAACAGATGTGGTGGCTTGGATCCTCTGATTCCCCAAAAAATATGTAATTTATCCCAGCTTGCCTGGCATGATTCAGCAAGGGGTTAGTCGTTACGTTCGATTTTGGAGCAGCGAATGGTGGCGGGATCACTTTGTTGTCAATGATATTTTGGATCTCATGACGCAGCCTCATGCACTTATCAGTCAAATGCCTAGGACCTTGATGGAAGGCACAATATTGGGAAACATTAAATCTTGGCGATAGGGAATCAGGTACAGGCATGGGGTCTAATGGTTTGATGAGCCCTTTTTCAACGAGTCGATTCAGGGCAGTGGATAAAGAAATATTGAGGGGAGTAAACACCCTACTTGGCCTTTGTTGTTGTTGGCCGTTATCTGACTGTTGGGCATTATTAGACTGTTGCGCGGAAGAGGATGGGTTCAGCAGGTTTACCTCATTTGAGTGGGACACGAGGATGGTGGTAGCGGATTGGTTCTGGTTATTTGTGGAAAAAGTCTTTCTGGGCTTCTAGGTTGGCTCGGCTCGTCTTTTTTAATATCTCAAGACTGGATTGCATCTTCTATCTGAACCCTAGCATCAAACAACTGCTCGAATGTAGAGAGTAGCTGCGTGCTCAAATAACGTTTCAACGGGGACTGCGGGTTCTTCACCACTATCCTTATTCTTTCTGAGATGGCCGGTTTGTCATCTTGGCGGCCTAACCCCTCCACCGGGTCAGAAAATCAACAAAAGACTCCCGTTTCTCCTGTCGAGTCGTTTTGAGCTCTCGGGTAGTTATGTCTAGTTGGACATTGTAACTATACTGACTGATAAAAGTCGTAGCTATATCCTCTCAAGTTCTGGTCTTTGCTATGTCGAGCGAGATGAACCATTTTTGGGCTGCCTCAGAAAGAGATCGGTAAAAGAGCTGAGCCTTCAACTGGCCATCAATTTCCATTGGTGATAGGGTGCCAACATACATTCAGAGATGAATTCTAGGATCTTCGATTCTGTCAAACTTCTCTATGTTTGGCATTTTGAACTTTTTCGATAATTTAGCACCTTGGAACAAATATAGTCCCCCCACATCTAACATGTATTCCTCGATCCCTTTGGTCTTTCTAAGGACCTTCTCCATTTGTCGATCTTCTCAATCAATGCAGATTCTCTAGACTGCGCAGTATTTTCCTCCTCAATTATCACCTGACGAGGGTTCCGGGGTGGTGGTGGAGCAACTTGCGGTCGATCGGGGTCCTGGTTGTCATCCCAAAAGTCTTTGGCATTCTTATTCGTGTCATCTGGTTGTCCATTCACAACAGGAATACGGGCCTGAATTGCCCGGATCTGTGCCTGACATTGCACTTGAGCCTGGGTCTGTTGCTCTACTTCTCTCCGTATATCAGTGATCGCCCATATTAGGCCTACTAGATTCACCTCATTTTCTGCCATTTCAGCTGACTCAGTTGGCTGTTCAGATACCCTACAAAGTATGTTCGATCCTGACCTCACCCAAACGTGTGTTGACTATACTTTTCTCGACCCAATGGTAAACTCACAGAGAACACCTAAATTCTAAAAGCAGAGTAACTAGTATCAGACTCTTCCCGAGCAGACATTCTAGCAATAGGTAGCAAATATCTTGAATTCCCAAAACAGTGGATCATGGGCAGATAAACACGGAGACTTACACAATGCCCCTATTGGGCTCGTGCCGACGGCACAACAGGATAACCCAAAAATTAAAAAGACAGTTAAGAAGGGGAATCAACTAAATTCTAGAGGAAAAGTCCATCTAAAACGAGGAAACATACAGCACTTCGGCAAGGAAATAGAACTACGTTGATCAGACTGGTTCAACCTAAAAATTTTAAGGAAAAACAAGCAGCATGACGGTAGGAAAATAATTCTCACGGGTATTATAAGGGTTTAAAAGAAACGAGCCTATGTCGAGGATTTGGAGGAAACGAACCTATGTCAAGGGGGAGGGAACTAACGACCCGGGAAGATCTCAGAGGATAGAGAAACTATCCTAGAAGTGTTAAAATGAAATATAAGCATAACCCCAGGAAGAAAACTGCGGCAAAAAAATTGAATATGGTGAGAAACAAAATCCGGGTAAGAACCCGAAGGAAAAGCTAGCTTAAGCAAAGGATAACAGAAGACCTGGGTCGAACTCGGAGAAAGTACTAGCCTAAACCTGATGAAAACAATCCTAACAATATACAAACAAAACATACAATGAAAAAAAAATACATAATCCTACTAGGGTTAGCAACACCTAATTGGTGGGTTCTAAGTTCACTATGCAAAAGGCCAGTTTTGGTCAATTAAACAGGGTACCTTCTGAATAGAGTCAGGTATATACCTCTAATACAAAACATGGTCAAATAGTACGCTCGAACTCTTTTACTGCACCTATGATAGCGTACAGTTAGTAAGGGTTGCCCATCTTCTCAACAATCTTCGAAACAGATTAACGTTCAGGGCATGAGGTCAACCAGGAAGGGAGTTTGAAGAACAATGTATATGCATGCAAAAATGCAAATGAGAAATTTTATTAAGAACCAATGATATTTTCAAGTCTAGCCCTCTTATTTAATTTTATAAACCAGTCTCCAGCGGAGTCGCCAGAAAATACCGTGGCGTTAGAATTTTAGGGTTTATGAAAATGTTTCAAAAATAAGGGAATTCAAATAGTTTGAAAAATATTTTAACACCTTGAAAGTCAAATTTTGAAAACCATTTTTTGTTGAAAAATGGAGTCGCCACTTGATTTTTGAAAAAAACTAAGAAAAACAAAAATGAATACTGATCTTGAAAACGTTAACCAGAGAAAAAGGATTCAGGGGCTAAGGTACGAATCGAAAAATGTGTTAGGCATCCCGTTCTGTCAACCGTAAGGTTTGCCTCTACTAATCGTCATTGGTTCTTTAATATGATTTCTCAAGTGCATGCAAATAAAGAAAATGGGGGTGAAGAGAGATTATTCAAAATCAAGTGTAGAAAATATATAAAATATATACATAACATTTCAAAACAAATAAATGTCAAAAGAAGAGTCCTAAATCCTATGGCATGCAATTTCTATCTAAAGAATACATGAAACATACCCACATGCAATATTATTTAAACAACCTAAACATGATTTGATTAAAAGAACAAACATGCTAAGCTGCTAAAATTATCTAAATATGAATTTGCTAAAAAAATAAACTAAACTATTTTAAAATGACTGCAAATAAACCAACTAAGACATGCATATTATCAAAGCAGACTAGATTAAAAATGTTATATTAACAAAAGAAAGTCTAACTATTTACATTTTATATTTTTAAAAGAGATAAAGGAGAATGAAAAAAAAAACAAAAGGGAAGAAAACTCCATTTAAAGAGCGAGAATTAGAAGAAGAAACCTTTTGTGGTTTTTTGGGTTAAAAATGAAAAAGAAGATAAGATGAGATGAGATAAGAGGGTTATGAAAAGAAAATAGAACTATAAAGAAAATGGAGCTTTAAAAGTAAAAATACATACTAAGAAAAGAAATGCTAAAACTATTAATGAAAAGAAAATAGTAAAACTAACAAAAAGATTATTAAATTAATTTTAGTTAAAGAACTTTTAAACTAACATTAAAGAGAAAGCAAAGAAAATGTAACACTAGCATTAAAAAAAATAAAATGAATAATAAGAGGACATAAAATGCGATAGAAAAAAGAAGAGAAAATGAAATAGGAAAACTAGAACATTAAACTAAGATTGCAAGAAAGAAATGAAAAAGAAATGACTAATGCATTGAAAAAAAACTACATTAGGCTAAAAGAAATAGGACATGGAAAAGAAAATAAAACTATATTATAAAATAAAGAAATAAGAAAGTAAATGCTAAGAAAATTACATTATTATTAAATGAAATTTAAGAATTAAAATGGAGCATTCAATTAATAGTACAAGAAAAGAAAATAAAATGAAATGCTAATAAACGAAAATTAGACTAATTAAAAGAAAAGGAAAGTAATTAATGCTAGAAAATAAAAGAAATAAAATACTAATAAAGAAATAACTAAATTATCATTAAAAGAAAATTAGCAATTAAATGGATGCAATATTGACAACTACAACCATTTTCATATAAGTGTTTTGATTATAACAATTAACAATATTATCGAGTTGTAATTGCTATAGATATATTAGCACTATTTTAATGAATAAATTGAATTTAACAAGATATTAAAATGAAATAGTCTATAAATGAAGTTAACATTAAATAGCCTAACTATATTAGGCAATAAACTACAAACTACATTGCATATGTTAAAAGAAATTGACTATAAATAAAATTGAAGAATTTCAAAATGAATATTAACCCGATCACCTCAAGAGAGAGAAGTGGAGTTTAGAAAGATTGAGAATCCTAATAAGGTGCCTAGATTGCCAGAAAATTCTCAAGTCAGTGGAATGTGCTCCAATTGTCCAATTCTCGGGTGGTGAGCCAAGCAAGGATTTAAGGTAGACGTCTGAGGCTTGGCATTTCGGCAGGGTTTTGGCGTCGGGACTCGAAATTGCTTGATAATTCGGCAGAATTCCTCTCACTAAACCACTCTATATTTTTCTGTCCTAAAAAACGTACCAGAGGTACGGTATTTATAGAGTTAATCAGCCAATGAGATGCTGTCATGTTTTGGCGACACGTCAGGCCATTTGGAGTTGGCGGTCACCACATTGCAAGTTAACGGTCGCCATGTTTTTGAAAGATTCCACAAACTTCTATGGCGGTCGCCATGATGGGAGTTGGCGGTCGCCATGTTATGCTAGGGTTTCCTTAAAGTTCTATGATGGTCGCCACAATGAACATGGCCGTCATCTTACTTGGACAGCAAGTATCGATGGTTCGACAAAATTTTATTGGTTTGAAGGTTTTGGATTTCAAATACTGAGCTTGGATCACTTTTCGATGATCGTATTGAGGCACCATTCCACCTATTTTTATCATCGAATTCACCTAAGATTAGGCGGGGTCAAATTGGGGTGTCTACTGCCGTGACATTTCTTTCCTCACGGCTGCCACTTTTTTTTGAAACCCTAAAACATGTTGTGTCCTTCCTATCACGATCGCTACCTTTTTGAAAACCCTAAAGCAAGCCGCGACTTCCTTTGTCACGGGTGTTACTTTTTGTTGAAACCTTAAACCTAGCTGTGACTTTTGAAAGTCACGGATGTTCTTTTCACTACCATAAAATTCACGGCCGCCATTATACAAAAGCAAAAAGATAGCGACCATCACTATTATCCCTTTTTGGACATGTGACAGCATCCCATAGGGGGTCTGTATTGCTTATCTTACCTATAAATAGGAGGCGATTCCAAGCAAAGAAAGAAGAAGAAAGGCCTGGAGGCCCAAGCTCTGCCGAAATACTCCCCCACCCGATATTCCCTCATTTATTTCACACTTTCAAAGCCTCGCTCGTGTTCTTGCTTGTGTTGAAGGAGTTTGTAGAGCTCGTATTGGCTTGGAGATAGTCTATTCTCACCTCTAAGGGGGCATTCGAGGTAGATATTCACACGAGATAATCTTAAAAATCCATAACTCTTCTTAAACCCTTACTTTCTTCCCTCGAGGGTGTCATGGATAAGATTTCTACTATTTTATTGCTTATTTACAATTTATTTCAATGTAAGTATTATTCCTTCAAGTTATTCATTACTAACAGTGTATTCATAACTCATTATTTCGTGTATTTACGGTTATTCTTATTCTATTTCGACGCTTATGAGCACATCAAAAGCTTTTTGAGGTTCTAGAATATGACAGTCGTGACTTTCGCATGTCACGGCCGTATGTTTTGTTAGACCTACAGTCACGGCTGTAAGCCTTTTATCAGCGCCGATACATTTGTGCCTTATGTACTCACGGCCGCAACATCCTATTGTTACGGCCGTAACATCTTTTTAGAGGCTAAAAACGTGAAAGCTCCTTTCAAAACTCTCTGATATTTGTTTATTTCAAGGTCTCATCTCCTTTTGTTACTCTTTTTAGCATTTTCTCCTTTCTGTACCTCTGTTTATTTTCATGTTGGGTAATGAATGGCAGATTTGGTTTAGATCAAATGGGTAATGGTCTCCATTCTGTACACTTTTATATTTGCATGTTATGAGGTTATGAAAACATAACGGCCGCTAGTAGTATTTAACGACTGCCTGTTTTATTTCCATGTTTGTCACGGTCGCCATGATCTGTTGCTACAACCGTGAGATTTTGTGAGCCCAGTGACATAAAAATATGGTTCATATATTTTGTTGTTCATTTTAATATCATGTACATTCTGTTTTAGAGATATTGATTTTGTAGAAGATGAAAGATAGTAGATCTAGCCTAGAACGAATGGGTTATGGTCTCTGTCTTGTATATCCTATTCATTTGAGCCTATTTTAAGCCTTGTACAATGTTTATACCCTGTTTGGATCTCTTAAAACCTTGGTGGTGACTATTATTTGTCACGGCTGTGAGACTTTTCATTCTGTTCTTTGCGGTAACCTTATATTTGTCACGGCCGTCTATTTTGTGACTTATTTTTTCACAGTCGTAACATTGGTTGCTACGGCTGTGAGTTTTTATGTATATCCACTAACTCAAAATAGTGTTTAACTCTCTTTTATTTATTCTGTACACTCTATTCATAGCATATTAGGAGAAGAAACATTATTGTATGACCCTTACGCTTTTATTTGTTTGCTTTAGCTTTTATTCCCATATTTTTCACCTTACTTTGCTCAAATGATACGTATGGCATATTTAAAAATAACAACCAAGTTGCATAACTCTAAAAATCATAGTTAGGATTTTATTTCTCTAATTGCTTTTATTTGAACTCTCTTTAACCTCTCGTTCTGTACAAGTTACCTTTAAAAAATTTACAACAAGAACTAGTATTGACAAAGTAATGGCCAACTTCACGGTTGGGCAAAAAGGGTGCCTAACACCCTCATTTTTCGTACTTTAGCCCCCAAACTCTCTTTTCTCTGGTTACATTTTTTTAAAAAGACCCGCGGCCTTCTTTTTGTTTTTCTTGATTTTTTTCAAAAATTAAGTGGTAACTCTATTTTTTTAAAAAGAATGCCTAGATATCTTAGATTTGTTTTTTTGAAAAAAAAAGAACATTTTTCTAAAAACAATAGATATACGACGCATCATTTTTCGAACGCACCTGAATGAAAACGCCCATATTCCCCATTGGCCACTGCTTGATAAGTGGTGAACATTTTCTGAACTGCACACACATGTCAGGTTGCACCAGTATTCACCCACGACTCCCTGGGGTTGGATCCAACTAAGTTGACCTCAAACACCACAGCTATCAGGTTCATCTTAAACACACCATATGATAGATTCTCAATCTTAGCAATGTTGGCCTAAGCATGCTTTTGCCTCTTCGAGGAATTTTCCTAATTTTTACAACTTCGGCAATCCTTAGCTCGGTGGCCTAGCTTGTCGCACACGAAGTACATTCCCTTGAACTTCTTAGAATCACCACCCTTGAGCTTTTGGTTGTGATTCTTCCGCTTCTTTCCTTTTTGGACTTGTTCCACCACATTGGCATTCGCCTTAAACTAAAACCCCTGTGAACCTTTCTTAACGGCATAGTGATTATCCTCCTCTATCCTGAACCTGACAATAAGGTTTTCAAGCCTTATCTCCTTACGCTTGTGCTTCAAATAGTTCTTGAAATCCCTCTAGGAAGGTGGCAGCTTCTCAATTATTGCAACCACTTGGAAGGACTCACTCAAAATCATGCCATCGGCATGAATCTTATGTAGAATCAACTGAAACTCTTGGACCTTGCGGATGACGATTTTAGAATCTACCAATAGGAACTCGAGAAACCTACCGATAATAAATTTCTTCATCTCGACATCTTTCGTCTTATACTTCTTGTCAAGGGATTCCCACAATTTCTTAACCGTCTTCAATGGACTGTATACATTATACAATGTGCTATCCAAGCCATTTAGGATGTAATTTTGGTATAAAAAGTCAACATTCTTTCATGCATCGACCGTCGCAACAACTTGTCGATCTCCCTCATTCTTAGACAACGAGGGAGCATCCTCTTGAAAAAACCGCACCAAATTCAGTGTCGTTAGGTAGAACAATGTCTTTTACTGCCATTTTGAAGTCTATCCCGTTAAATGTTTTCGGTTTCTCACCATGGTTCACAAGAACCATAATTGAAATCGGGGCCATAACAGAAGCCACAACAGGGGCAGAAGTAGCAGGGGTGGGAGTCATTCTGTTGTCAGTTTCGGTTGTCATAACTGCAGAAACCGAATCAACACCGAAACATAATCTAATAATAGGTTTATAAAACTTTAAAACAGTAAAATAAAATACTGTATCATAAGTTTAAAAAATTAAAGCATTCCAACAATACTTTAATTAAATATCGACAGTATAAATTCAAGATTTAAAAAAATAAAAATAATCTGTTTTAAAATTATTGGTTTCGGTAAACTGGAATAACAAAAATCTGTCGGTTTTACAAAATCGGGACAGCAACAACAAGCAGTAGATTAAATACAGCAACATGTATTTAACAGATTTTGGAAAAATAAAACAGAAAAATACGAATCTATTTTTTGGTATACAACTGCATAAATAGATAAAAACAAAACTGGTAAACAATTTTGAAAACACCGATTAAAACATGTAATAAGACAACACACAGATTTTCGTATTAAAACAGAGGCAGAACATAAATAAAGAAAAATGTTTTTGGAATCTGTGTTATTAAAGAAAGCCGAAAATGGAGCATATATGAACAATTGTTTGAAATGTGCGAAAAGATTTTGTATATAGGATACAAAAAACAAATCACTTATTGTAAAGTAGAGACAAAATAGAAACTTAAAATGGATTATTAAAATCTTACAGAACTGTGTAGGACAGTGAAGAACAAATTAAGATTGAGTCCAACGCTCAACGTTGTTTTCTTAAGACAGATTACACCATCGCATCGGTGCTTGTGATATAACGAGCGTCTACCTCCAGGATAAAACAATCTTCATGTGTAGAAGAAGCCGAGTAATCTGCACACACAGCGAACTAAACTGTGGTTGAACTTTCTCAACGATGATCGGATTATAGAGGAGAAAGTACAAATAACAGAGAAAGCAGGGGCGAAAAAAATGGATCCCCGAAATGGGTATGGAACATGCTTTAAATAGGCGTTCCAAGTAACTGTTCATCTTAACCCGAACAAGCACAGACATCGATTTGTTCTGGCGATTGGACCGCCCAACAAGCGCGAATCGGTTTAACCTATAACGGTCCCAAATCGAACCCTCTAATAGTTCGGTAACGGTAATTTTAGAATTTAAATAATTAATATTTAAATTCAAAAATTTAAATAAATAAATTTTTTGTAAAAAGATAAGGGTCGGCCCGAACCCGTGACCCACTGACTCGAACCTGAACCCAGCTCGATACACCGGTCGGGCGGGCGGGCGACCGCGGCGGCACGCGCATGGGGTTTGCGTCCTCTTTTCACAAAATTAGGTACCCCAAAGAGGCACGCCCTTTAGGCCACATTAGACTTATATAAGTCACTCACCTAATACTCTCTCAACCAACGTGGGATTGGACAAATTTACCGTTATTTTCCAATTTCAATGGCACACTTTTGGAGTCAATTTCTCATTCACTCATTAATGGTTTTGAATACCATAAAATTTATGATTACTCTACTCATGGAGATAAACAAATTAGAACTTAAAATTATCTAAAAAGATTAATACAATTCAAAGATTTTTAACTCTAAAATTAACTAAAAATCATGTTCTAACCACATTTAAAACCTACTTTTTCCAACAGATTTGTCTTTTTGACTTTTTTATTATTTTTTTTTGTGTTTTTTACGGAACGAATACATTAGTTTTTTGGCATTTTTAGCAAAAAAAAACTAAAATGCCAAGGTTGTCAATCAAGGCCTAAGTTACAAGTTTTTTCGAATACCAACAACTTCTGCTATAACTTGTAACTATTTTTTCTTCTATTTTAATTTCAAGTTATAATTTTACTAAACACTCATAATTTTTACTATAAATTACAATATATAAGCTAATAGTTTTGATAATGCCAAGCACACTAATAATATAGATAAAATATAAATATATTTATTTACTGGTTTTTCTATGAATCTTCTTTTAATATGTGGGAGCAAAATGTGATAATTAAGATCTTGAATATGTAAATTTGGCTTATTGACTTATTTAATATTATAAATTTTTTTGTATTTAATGAACTTTTTTCATCATTTAGTCAAATTATTATATTTTTTAAACTCTTCTCATTAAGAGGAATCAAAAAAATAAAAATTCTTGATCAAAATATTTAAAAAAATTCAAAAAAAAATTAAAAAAAAGTAATGAACTAAATTATATGTAGCTTAAGTTAAAATAAGCAAATATTTGCCCGGGCCTAAGTTTTGTTCCTTTTCCCAAGTACTTGGATCAGAACAATTCAAAATTGTCCTCTTCTTTTTCTTTTTTTTTTTAATTAAAAAGAAAATCACAATGCAAAAATTTCCATTGAATCTTCAGTCCGAAGTCTGAACCTCGAAATTCTTGGGCGGAGAAAGGAAGGGCAACTTGATTCTGCAGAAGACAACCATCGTCAGGGGTGGTCAACTAACTATTCAAAAATTTATAGCGACAAGACAGTTCGGAAAGAAGACTGTACTGGAGCTTCTAAAGCTCCATCTCAAAGTCAACTGAATTTAACTAAATAGGCCCTGTTTGGGAGAACTGCTTATTTTGTTTGAATTTGTTTTTAGTAAATTTTTTATGATTTATTTAAATTAGTGTATTCTTTTATTTCTCTCGTCAAAACAAACCAGATAAGTAAAAAATTTAATTAAAATATAAAAAAAATCCATAAAAAGAAAAAAATAAACCATAATAAGTTAATATGCTAAATTTTATGTTACTTATTTTTATCTTTAATAAATCTTCTTTATCTTTTTGTTTATTTTATTTATGTTTTTAGTTCATCTCATAAAAATAATTAAAAAAAAGTGAAGACTTTTAGTAAAAAAAAATTAAAAAAATTAAGCAAAATGTCCCAAATTTAACCTAAGGACTATACTTAAGGGTGTCGGTTGAAAACTGGATGAGTAGTTAGTTATAATGAACTATGGTTCTGGGTGAAGTGAGTTGTTGTACTGTGTATATATATATATATATATATATTAAGTGGAGTGTTTATAAATCAATTGAGATTATTATGAGAAGATATTTTTTTTCTTTTTTTCTAACATCCCGTTTGGAAAATAAAGGGAAAAAAATTACATTAATAATAAAGAAAAAAAAAGAAGAGAAATAATTGTGTTTTCTTTTCATATTGTTTGGAGAAATATGATAGAAAAAATTATCATTTCTCTTCTATCATGTTTGGTTAGTCTTAGTAAGATAAAAGAAAAAAAAAATGTTACACGTAATATTACTAAATTAACCTTATTTTAGAGTAAGAGTATTTAATGTATTTGTTTTTAGGTGGTTAATGTGCGTGGATGATTCTACATGGGTGATATTAGTTGTAATGGAAAAGAAAAGAACTAGGCTCGAGTCTTGGGCTCGTCGGCTTGATCGCTTCTGCATAAAGAAACACGGTTGAGACTGGCCGACGAACTTGGCCGAAAAGCCCCGCCGATGGTTAAGTCAGTTGACTGTAAGACGAATACTGAGAGTTCCAAAGAGAATTTAACAAAGTTCTTGTAAGAGAGAATATATATATGTACATTGTCACTGAGTTCGGTATTTATGTTAATATTGTGTGTACTTTGGTTGGAAATGGGGGATTCCCCAGGCCTGGCCTTGGCTAGAATCGCCTTTTTCTCTTTTTGGGGATTGCTCATAGCTCCTCTTGTGAAGCCGACGGATTACTCAATTACCTTGACTCGTGTCAACTGTCATTCAATACAGAGGCATACAAAGGTGATGTTGTTATTAACGTTTTGAGCTTGGCTGTCCCATCACATTAATGCACCCCTACCTCAATCAGGTCCTCCAATGCACATTCGATCGAGCTTAGTAGGTCAGGCCAATCGGACTTGTAGGTTTCACGACGAGTTCTCTGGTTGCCCCAGTTCATCCCCAACTAGGCCCGACCTCTAGGCCGTGGGTCAGACTATGCATTTGGGCTGACCCCCATCATTTGCCCCTAACTTTTATGTCATGGACATGATCGAGATGTAAAAGGTGTTTGGCTTTGGGGCTCGTCCTCTAGTGATTCATCATCTTGGTAACCGTCATATTTTAGAGCGTTATTGTTTTGCGACACGTGTTGGCTCTCTATTCGTTGCTCGTCGCTGTAACCTGCTTTTAATGTCACGCTTTTCCAGGCATTCTTTCGTCTACCCGAGGGGATGGCTGTGTCGCGCTCTGAAAACATAACAATAAAATCTAATGATATACATAAGAAGGAAAACCAAATTAAAGAATTCAAATTGAAACCGAGTGAAAAAAATTAGAGGAAGCTAGTTTTTACTTACATTAAAACTAAAACGTTTAGTTTCCTTATAGAAGATGAAAGTAAATGAGAGTATGGTGCTTGTTAACTAATTATCCAAATAAGTTAATTTAAGTTTAGAAGGATGCCCCTAAGAAACCAAACCAAATCCCTTTTAAAAATAAACTTTCCAAAGAAATCAACCTACTGCGGTCCACTCGAGTAGGCCCAACATTGCTCGAGCGGTGGACTAGTCGAGAGCCACAAGAGAAAAAAGCTAAAAATATTTCTAAGTGTTGGAAAAAGACTGAATTTTCTCATACGTTGAACATAGTTTTCAATAGACAAAAAACCTGAAGTAGAAACACTTCCTTAGCATTGAAATAACTCCAAACTTCTTATAAACTTGAAATCCAACAATTTAAATTATAGAATCTTATACAAAAAACCAAGGAATAAATCCAAAATGCATGCCCAATGTCCTCACATACATACAATTTATGAATACATGACCTTAGGGCCTTACAAAATAGGATTTTTTTTTGCCAACCCAAACACATCCTTAATTGTAGCAAAAGAATTACAATTACAATAATCAATTTTCAAAAGATTCTTCCAAAGAACTTATAATTCCATCAAAATGACCCAACCGGGTTCCTATTACAGTTCACCTTACTCGACGGCCTGCTTTCCGTTATCACTTGAAATTGTTTATACAATATGAGCTGAGACTCGTAAGAAATAGACTAAAAATGAACCAATACATAATATGCGAGAATGATTATGTAAATGCACAACAAATTTGTTTGAAAACCAACTTTCGTTTATAGAAACCTCATTTCACATAATTGATTTTCTCAATCACCAAAATACCATTTTAAACACTTTTATTTCCTTAATTCTTCTAACATGTCTAACCAATTCAAGATATTCACTTCTCTAATTACATCTAACATTACAACAATTTCAAAGGTTTCTATACTTTCAATTATTTCCAATCGTTTAACCAAGGTTTTGCAAACCCAATTCAATTCTTGATTTAATTAAGTACCAAACCCATACGATTCTTATAGACCCGGGCATAGTTATCCCAACCGAGCTACGCGAGACCCAATGGATAAATACTCATTCTATAGCCCGACATGGAAAGCACATATTTTCGATTTCTCTTAAAAACATCGATGAGTGGGCCACCCAAAGCATTCTTTCACGAGGATTAAACCGATGGAAGGACCTATCTAAACATGTGCAAGTTTTTTATCTTTCACCGAGGTGCTATTCAAACCCAACCTTAATTATCCAATCAATTCATACGGTACCTTAATTAGATCATTCACATTAATACTAACACGGTTCCAACCGTCAAACCCAGCTCATCTCGTCAAACCCAACACAATTAGGATTAAAAATATGGACAATACCAATTTCATGTTTCTCAAAACTCCCAATCAATCATCTCATGGTTTTTATATTTCATCAAAACTCATGTGATTTATATATGAAGAGGTTAAGACAACCTCCAATTTATCGAAAATCATGTTAATTTCATTATTTGAGTTAACCAATCTAAAAAGTCCCAAATTTGTTAAAAGCTTAGTACAACCAAAATGCTAACTTCTCATTTCACAAATTAATGTGCCTCTAACAACAATAACATGATAGATTTAATATAAATCATACTCAAACCCAAGATTAATCATGCTTCAACATCAAACTCCAACTTAGGGTTTCAAAAACATACTTCTTTATGCCTTTTTGTAAATGCAACAAAATATACAACTCATATACATCTAATAATCAAGATTAGTCTTAGATCCTACCTCTTATGTAACAAATCCGTAAGAAAACAAGCCCTAGCAAGGCCCAACGATGAAAACCACCAACCGTTCAGTGAAGAGGAAGCTTCCATTGTCTAGATCGATCACCCAACAATGTATATTCAAGAGGAAAGCAAGAGAGATCCGCCAATTGAGGGTAAGAAGAGCTCAAGAGAGCTCCAATGGGGTTTCTAGGATTTAGGTTCGAATTTAGAGAGAGAGAAGAGTAGGGAAAATGAAAAGAAAAAGGCTTAAATCGCGAAATAAAAAATCTCTATGTCGACACTCTGCTCGAGCAGACCCACGACCATTCAAGCGGTCCTCCGCTGTAGGCAATCCAAATAAATAAATTTTTATAAGATTCAAATTTTAATTCAAACACCTCAAACTCATCCAAACAACTCACAATAATTGTTATCATGCACTACAAAGCATACGATTATCATTTCCAATAATTTTCATGATCAAATTTCAATTACTTTACACAATTAAATACTTTTTTACTTTTCGCCGAAAGTCTCATAATAAGTTTTAAATTATTTATCAAAATAAAAAGGGATCAAGTCCCTACAAGCTATCTTTTCGAATTCAGGCCTTGCCCATTCGTGTATACAAAGGGGGAGCGATTCTTAAGGTTCCAAGATCGTCTACGCCTTCGCCTCTGATTTTCTTAGAGATTAATTTTCCGTTTTCTCCCTTTTTGCTCTAGGCTAAGGTTTCATTTCTTTAAGGCCGCTTCTTTATTCTACTGCTTCTTTTTCATTCCTTACTCACCTCCTGCTATGGGGGGTCGTCAAGTTGGTTTCGAGTTCTGCCACTATCACTGCATTTAGGCAAAGATGTTCTGCCCTTTTTTCTATTTTCATTAGATATTACAATCCATCAGAACTGAAAGAGTTATTCTATGGTAGGGGAAGCAGGGTAGCCATTCATGTAATCTTTATAGTTAGGCCTATAGAGCATTCGTCAGGGCTAATGTCATTTTTTGTCTCCTTTGCGAAGCCTACAACCAATCAAACAGGGCTTTGTCCACCCAAAATCAGCCCAAAGTCGTGAAGGCTATCGTGGGACCGCTCGTGCCAAAGCAGAAGAGCAATCAGACCTACCGAGCTAAAAATCTAGTACCGAAACACTACTTTGGATCTACAACTAATGTCCCTATCATTCCTGCATGATCGACACGTTGTAGTGGTGAAGGTCTTTATCCGTGACTTACATAGAGGAGGGGATTATTTCAGGGGTGCCTCACATGTACGGTGTGAGTAACTTGGCTTGGTTAGCTGGTAGAGCTAACCATCTCTACCTGCCTTCTCTTTGGCATTCTTATTTGCCTTTTGTTTTGTACTTCAATTTTGTACTTCTATCTTGTCTTGTAGTCTGGCTAGAATCACCTTGTAAAGCCAACTCCATCATGATTATAGTGTTTTGACTTTATTAATAAGAGTTTGCTTTCTATTTTATATGGGATCTCAAATGCTTTTATTATTTGTACATCTCTATTATGCATATTGTGCGATGCAATTGTATGCGAACTTCGAGTTACTTTTGCTAATTTACAAGGATATTTCCACTATCTTTGTGGCAGTACTTGTCGAACTTTGGTTCTAGTCCTTGAATTTTTCAACTGAAACTTGGTAATGGAAACTTTTTGATTATGAGGGTTCTAATCCCTCTGACCGAAACACTTGGCAGCTCAATCTAATGTTTTTAGCTAATGAATGGCCTAATCCCTTGTTGATTGAGGTGCTCTGGTGCCCAGTTTAATGCTCTTGATATGCTTCGGCACTTGGCAACCTTTACTTTCGAAATCTTCGTAAGTGTTTGAACATGGCCTCACCGGTTGCACGAGTGTTTCCAATGGTTGGCCTGCTTTACGTGAGAACCTGTTCTGCGTAAGGGAGGGTTAAGCTATCCTGCTGCAGAAGCCGTTTTTGATATGGACTTGATCTTACTTGTTGGCAAGGACTTGGCGGCTTAGTCCACCTCATTTGGCCGAAGTACGAGGGCACTCGATACAGCTCCCTAGTTAAGGGGCTTATTCCCCTAGTCAAGATCAATGAATATTTGGCACGGTCTTTATAACCATTAACACTGCTAGGGATTCTTTCAATTCCCTTGTTGGGATGTTCGAAAGATCGGTTCTCATCTTTTAACCTCTAATTGCTTTACGAAATCTCAGGACCACTTTGGTCGAGGTGTTTTAATGCTCGATTCCTCAACTTATTTTTAATTTGCATTTGGAAACTGTTCTTCATTTAAATTGATGTAATTCCTAGCCATGTGCCAGACATCAGTTGGGTGAAATTTCAGCATGCGTGTAGCGCAAAGTGTTTCGCCGATGCTTTCTTGTTACTTGATACGATAGTTGTCCGTACCTGTCGTTTCGGCTACCTATGCCGCTTCATTATAAAGGTGCGACCAAGGGTGAAGGGAAGGTTGATCCACGGGATTTCTCATTATGTCATGGGGGCCCACGAGTTTGTGTTTGTTGGAGGGACATTTGAGTTCGGTGATTTGGATGACGGTCTACTTATTCCCTGAAAAGAGGGGCATCTAGATAGGCGATCATTTCTTCCCTTTGTCTCCTCACCTCGACTTCGTGTTACTTTTGACCTCATTTACTTTTCTTTGTATAGATCTTTTTATTGCCCATAGTCTTCATAAGAGGGCTAAACAAAAGATGATTGATGTGCCATTGTAAATTTTCTTGAGCAAGCGAGTTGCTTCGGTGTTGCTGATGCACATGCCCCATGCCGATCCAACTGAGGAGGTGGCTCGAAAGAAGAGGAGGGTTCCCGCCACCAAGGTTGAAGGTGAAGACCAATCGAGAGCTCGGGTTGTGGACGATCGGGAGCTCAAGGTGTGGAGGCTTAGGGATCTGAACCAAGAATTATTCAGGCTTGGGAGAGAAAGCCTGGTCCGAGCAAGAAGGCAAATGGCCCAGACAAGGGCAAAAGGAGCATAACTGATGTTGAAGAGCTTGCTAGCGAGTTGCAGATGGTCAGGGGGTCCATCACGAGTTTTTGGGAGGAGATGAGAGAGCTCTAGATGGAAGTGGGTGCGCTGAAGGTGCTTCTACTTCATGTAAAGCTCTGCCGTGATGTGGGAGACAATGAGGTGCAGTAGTCAGGATAGAGCGAAGTTGGGGAGTGCTCGCCTAACAAGGCTCTGGCGTTAAGGATGACCTGATTCTGTTTTGGTATGAAACAGGCCTGTTGAGAGCCAGGGTTCCTGCAAACTTTTTTCTCTCACGAGAACTTCCTCCGACACTATAGTTTACATTTGTCTTCCCACACCCATTACCCTTTAGCTATTAGGAGTATCGGGTGCTCTTTTGTAAACCCATGCTCCACCATTTGTATGAATGTGTTGAATTGTTGAAATGTTCATCTTTATAAGACATTATCTGATTCTGATGCTTATGTTTTGCTTTGGGCTTGGTTAATGTATCTGCATGATTACGCCTTTGCTTGGAATTCGCGGGCTCGTCTGATTTTTGAATTTATTTGAATCTTTTTCCTAGGCTAGTTAGGGCTTTGTTCCTAGGCAGAGCTGGGGTTTTTTACCTAGGCAAAGCTAAGGTTTTATACCTAGGCAGTGCTGGGGGTTTAGTTGATAAGGGTTCGAACCCTAAACCGAGAGCTGAGCTCGGTACTTAAGCTTATGCTTGGATTTTGGCTGAGACCGAATGCTGGGCCCGGCACCTAAGTAGAGCTAGGATTTTTGCTAACACCGATAGTTGAGCTCGACACCTAAGTGGAGCTAAAGTTTTTATTGGAGGTTCGAACCCTAAACCGAGGACTAGCTCAACACCTATGCTTATGCATAGGAGTTTTGTTGAGACCGAAGGTTGGGCCCAGTACCTAGGTAGAGTTAGGATTTTTGTTGAGACCGAGGGGCTGGGCCCGACACCTAGGTAAGGCTAGAATCTCTATTAATGTCGAGAGTTGAGCTCGGCGGGTTAGGTCTACGATCGCGAAGTGAGGCCCAATTTGCTCTTGTCCTGGTTACGCCCCTATCCCGGTATGGACCCTCACAGTTCGAGTCCAGGGGGTTAGTGGTACGCTTGTGCAACTACCTTCTATAGAACAGCCCATGCACTCATTAAAGCCGCGCGAAGCTTTATGATCCCCGTACTCATGCGATTGAGGGTCTCATCGTGAAGGAGGTCCTCTGGGGTTCCTTTAGGCACACCATGTGCCTTCTGTTACATAGGATGAAATTGGATGAATTTGCGCTCTTCACTGCACTGTTTAGATCCATGGGGTTTCTTGCAAGGAGACTGGTCTCCATTGCCGACTAATGTTGCACAGAGTGAACTTGCCATCAGCTTTTTGGGTTTGGACTTTAGCTAGTTGTTTCCCACAGACAGTGTCATATGTGCGGGGCTAATTTTGTAGGGGTGAGATTAATTGTAATGGTAAAGGAAAGAACTAAGACCGGGCCCTTGGGCTCGTCAGCTTGATTGCTCATGCACAAAGAAATAGGGGTTAGACTGGCCAGCGACTTGGCCAAAAAGCCCCTCCGATGCTTAAGTTAGTTGACTATAAGATGAATACTAGAAGTTTTAAAGAGAATTCAATAGAGTTTTGTTAGAGAGATTGTATATATGTACCTTGTCTTTGAGTTTAGTATTTATAGTAATATTTTGCATAGTTTGACAGGAAAAAAGGAACTTCTCAGGCCTGCCCCTGGACAGAATCACCTTTTTCTCCTTTTGTGAACTGCCCGCGACCCCTCTTGTGACGCCAATGGGTTACTCAGTTACTTTAAGTCGTGTCAACTATCATTCGATGTAGAGGCGTACGGAGGTGATGTTATCATTAACACTCTGAGCTTGGCTATCCCATCACATTTAATACAACCTTACCTCGGTCAGGTCCTCCAACGCGCATTCAGTCGAGCTTAGTAGGTCGAGCCAACTGGACCTATAGGTTTCGCTATGGGTCCTTCGGTTGCTTTGATTCACACCAACTATACCCGGTCTCTAGGTCGTGGGTCAGACTATGTGTTTGGGCTGACCCCAATCAGTTAATATTGATATTACAAAACAAAAGCATTTAAGTAGTTTTTTTTCTCTCCAAATCTCTCCACTTTTGGAGAGATTCAAAAAGGTGATTTTAAGTGGTAACCAAATCTCTATATTTCTTTTTATTTCTCTCCTTTTTAGTTATCCAAATGATTGGAGTGATAACACAATTATTTCATTTCTTTTCTTTCCAAATCACCTAATCCAAATGAGTTGTAAGAGTTTTCTCCCCCTCTGTTCTATCTACGAACTATTCTTAGCCATTTAGTACTTTTTTGTTTATGGTGTGAGAGCTACAAATGCTAGAGTCACGAGTTTGATCGTTCTACTTCGAAGACTAGAACGATGAATTAGAATCTTTTTGTTCTTTTGGCAAATATCTCAAACCTTGTCTCCCTGGTCAAGGGTTATTTCAATGTTCTCAGTTTTTTTGGTCTCTTTCTACATCTCTACATTTTTAATTTAACTTTCAGGAACCTACTAAAATTATAAAATTTCTATTTATAGGCAAAACTTAAAATCCTAGTCGGCTAACCGCCATATAATTATAAAATCTTAGCTCCTATATAATTATAAAATCCAAATTATATGAGTCAATAGTGAAGGGACCGGAATCCTTGAAAACAATGATAGCGCAAATGAATCGAATCAAACGTAACACAGAACAAGAACAACATACAACGAAAAACTATTCTACGTCGATCTGTCCAGACGGACAGGAAAACCGTTCGGACAGAACCCAGTACAAAAAAATTGTAGTTTTTTCGTGAACCTCAAAATAGAAACCCGGTACACCCACAAGGCAGAATAGGAATTATAATTGTGTGATCCCGCCGGTTTGATCACATTTTTGTTCTTGAACTTTAATCCGAAGATTAATACGACAGATGATCGGTATTCTTTTCTCTGCTCATATTTTCTACTGTATTTCCAAATGCCAAACACAAACTAAGTGTGTACTTAGGTCCTTTATGTTCCCAATCCTATCTGGTTGTCTTCCCCTTTTTTTGGTTCTTACAAAATACGTGGAAACCCTAAGAGGCTGAATGATGATCGTTTACTCGCGGCCAGGGTTCTAAAGGCATATATATAGAATACAGTATGGACCTAAGGAGTAAATAAGACACGCATTTATAATATAATTAAGAAAATCCACTTCAACCTAGAAGAAATTTTCTAAAAACATAAATTACAAATCATACCACTAAAGAATTGTAATTGTACTCCCGACCTTATTCTCAAAATCGAACTTTCTAGCTCTTGTTATTAAATGCTTATTATTTTTCCCACATTAAGATTATAGATACTCGTCGATTAAATTAAATTACTGACAATTATATTTAATCGACTCATTTTATAATTTCTTAAGACTTTGCACTTCACTTATTTGATATGACGGATTATAAAATCTACCTGTAGAGTTTGACATAATTAAAATTTATAAGCTTCTTTCAAGGGTATCATCAATCCCTTGTCGGGATGCAGATTCTGTCAATAATTAATATCCATCATATACTTAATGTTGTTATCTAACTCACTGGAATTATTAATGAGTAAAAAAATCGCACCATTTAATGAATTAAAATAACGAATATTAAATATACGTGCTTAATTTTTTCAGGATTAAGAGTATAAGCGCTCATAATAACCATGTAGTGTAAATTAATTTATATAATCAGTATAAGATTAACTATCCCAATACAGTCATGTTCAATATACATAAAATATACTAGCACAATGAGTCAGAATTACAGTCGAAATTATACCGTTTCCTGTAATTAAGACAGACTTACTAAAATACTGTGTAACAACCATACCGATGGTATGTCCAATTTCATCTAAGAATATGAATCATAAATATATATTCTACAAGAACTGATAATTTGATCTTCCGTATATAAGTCAAACTCTACACATCAGATTATTTACTATGTAAATAAAAAATACCCATGCATGACATTATATAAATAATGAAACGTATACATTACTCATGATACAGATTCTATTAAAATAAAAAAATAATTTTTATTAATAACTAAAAATAATACAAAAGATTTAATGCATGATTTTTAGTATACAAACCTTAACAAATAGAATACAAGACACACATGCACCCACCAAAAACAACATTTCAAGCACTTCTTGCTCTCATCAATGCTACTCACTTTCCATATGCATTGCCTTTGGTACTAGGGCAATCTTGAACAGTGGATTTGTGGACACTTCTTGAAAGGGGGTTTGCTTCAATTTCGAGATCCAATGTCTTAGATCTCATGATTGAACTTCATGAGACGAAAAAAAGGAAGTGATTTAATTGATGTTCATATGAAAATGATCAAGACAATTAGAGATTGCTTTGCTGCTATAAACATCCTAATTGATGACAAAAATCTATTACTCGTCATATTGAGAGGGCTAACACACGGTTTTCGTTCTATCGAATAAGTCTTGAGGACCAAAAACACTATAATTAATTTGAAAAAAAATACACGTTTTGTTGAATTCTCTCAAAATTATGCTCGAGACTTGTCCTGGCCAATAGCCATGCAAGTAATTACAACATCTAATTCCTGACCAAGAAACTCTCAAACAAATTTTTCTTCTAGTTGGATTTCAAATTGATGATGAAATTTTGGTAGATCAACCTTTTGAGGAAGAGAGAGATTGTTTACTTCCAACTCTTCTAGCTCAAACAATTCCACTTCAGGACAATCCAGTTAGAAATTGGTGCAAGTTGAATGTGATTAACAACGAGGTGTGATTAATAATATAAAGATTGTAAATGTGCTTGAATTCGTAATGAGATAAATTAGTTATTCACATGTTTGATTTGCATTGGATTAAATGATGAACTAAACCACAACCTATTTAATTTGTATACGTGTGATTGGATTAAATTTGTCACTTTTTAATTTTATTTCTCTATTAAATAAAAAAGCCCATGACTTATATAT
>JAOTRH010462391.1:0-28314 GCA_034768845.1 Heliamphora exappendiculata
GGTGGAATACCTACAACACCCTCGGTAGGCGGCGAATCATTCTTAAGGAAACTGCGATTGCATGACTCGGTTTGCAAGTTCTATTCATGTTGTTTATGTTATTTTATTTTCTTGTAATGTCATATTATTGTAATTGTTGAAAGTTAATAAAGATGTACTTTCTGGATCACCGAGCATGTATATATTTATGGCGTTGGATTATCTCTCAACACTTCTTTCGTCGACGGCACAAGTTAGCTCGCAACTGTTCAGATTGGCAAAGCTTCACAAAAAAACTTGACATCTGAGCACTTCTGCTCCCAAGAGAAAAAAGATTCGAGTGGGCATTTTGATCTCCAAGGTTTCCAATGAATACACCGACTTCTTCTGGGACTACCGACGACGATTACATGATGGGGACAACTGGTGGCGATTTATTCAATTCGTTAAATGCCAAAAATACCCGAAATTAAATGTAAATAGAGAACTCGCTATTTAACTTCTTCAACCTTCAAAAGGGCATTTATGAAATACAAAATGGGTTCCTTTTCTCAAAAAGGAATGTTACTATCAACAAGCCCCTAAATTCCATTCCAAAGCTAGAATATTCATTTAAAGTAGCGTGTGAGATAGAGATTTAGACCCCAAAAAAAAAACTCAAGTCTGCACATTTCAATCATCTTTGTCACTTATAATATTATAATAAAGAACACCAAAGTTGGTGAAACTTTTGTGATAATTTGTTTTATTTACACAAAAAATTTAAAATTAATTTGATATTTTTATTTTTTGTGTTTTCTTTTAAAATGGTTTAAAAAATTAAAAAAAATTATAAATTCTTAATCTCTCTAAATTCATAATCCGCGCGCAATGTGTGAGCACAACTATTAATTTATGTATAAATCAATAGTTTTTCTAAAAAATATTAGAAAATTTTAAAATATCACGTAATATTACTTATTTGTTATTTTTAATAAATAAAAGAAAAACAATACACAATTAATTGATGTGATTTTTCTCTTTTCTTTACCAAGTCAATAAATATGCCTCAATATTATTTCAGCAAAAATATTTTTGCTAAATATTTTTTATTTTATTTTTTACTAGGTCATTGAGGATAAAATGGTACCATAGGGATAATATGTACTCTAAAACTACGGAATAACTACTCCAAAACTGCGGAATAACTACTCTGATTTTCTCTTCAGAAGTACACAAATTCCTCAACTACTATGATTATTCCATGATGAGAAAGCTACTCCTTAAGAGAATATTGTGCAATGTCTCAATCTAATTTGAAAAAAATTATAATTGTATATTTATAGGCCAAAGAATATGGATTCATTGCTTTGGTTCACCTCGAGAAGTAAGCACCTCAATTCAATGGTTTCAATGGTTCCAAGTTACAAGCCATTGACTTCGATTCCTGGGGTGGACAAGTAAACAATAGACCGTTTGTTAGAGTCTGTTTGGATTCATAGAAAATTTAGTTTGTTAGAAGTTTTGCTATTTAAAAGAAAAAATGATTAATTAGTTTAGGGTTTTATTTCGATAACTTATTTAATAATAAATCCTATGAAAGAAACTATTATTCTACGATATCCTTTTAATATTATCTAGGATTTTTTTACCCTCAAAATATTTTTTATAAATTTTTTACTCATTCCATCTTCAGCACCTTATAAATGGAATGTTGCAGACCCATTTGGCAATATTTATAGTTTTATGTTTTTTGTTCATATTTATAAAAAAACAAAAATAAAAACATATTTGGTAATATAAATATTTAAAAAATGGTAGTTGAAGGTTACGGATGAATCCAATCAAAATTTGTTTACAAAATAAATGAAAATATATTTTTTTATTTTTTAAAATTTTATAAATTTTGAAAACTGTTTACAGTCTTTTGAAAACAAAAATAATTACCAAACATGTTTTCGTTTACAGTTTTCGAAAAATTTAAAAACAAAAACAAAAAACAAAAAACATAAAATATAAACGTTACCAAACGATGCCTACATATTCCCGTTTGTAATTAATAAGGAAGGTTTGCTCATTCATTTTAATTCAAAATGAAAGATATGTAATGATCATTGATTGGCAACTTGTTATGGAATATTATGTTATCAATGTTAAGGGTCATTTATGAAGGATAAATGGAATGATTGACATATTACTATAGGGTATGGAAACCATTCAGAAATGATACAATATGATTCATGACTATATTATCCAGTCGCTCTCCATGACTGCACCAATAAGCTTGGCTCCTCTCTTAGTTATGGAATAAACAAGCATGCAAGTTGCAACTAAGGACCTTTCGTCACACAACGCTGTGTTATTAGAATTTATCAAATGTCTGAAAGCATTTTCATACAATTCAAAATCCTTTAATCATTTTATTTTATCCAGCATGACATAAAAATTTTTCAAAACAAACAGAAGAACAATATAGGATACTAACAGTGTTAATGCTACCAGGATTATCAACAATGTTAATATGAACCAAAAGTCTATATGATAATGGATACTTTACTTATTATGATAAACTGAAAACATAAATTCTAAATTCTATTGAAAACACTAGAACGATCCTATGAGATATTAACACCCCAGCCAGTATGGACCAAATTAGTCAATAATTTCAATTTCAAACAAATGTCAATATGCTAATGGAAACAGTAACTATTATGAGCAAATGGAACCAGTTTTTAAATGAAAATATGAAGACCACGAACACAAAAGTGTGAAAAATACGAACACTCCAATGTGAAACCCTCCAATATATGTGGTAAATCCAAGCAAAGAATATGATACGAACATAAACATCTCAAGTTAGACGAATCAGTTAACAAATTCGGTCTATCAATGTAGAACATTCACCGACTACACTAAAAATCCCATGTACCCAACATTCAATCTCTTAGTTTGTCCATTGTACGCCACACTCAGGATTTTGAAAATATAATGACGATCTTGCAAGTATAAAATGGAAATGAATGAATCAGAGCTCGATTGCGAGTTGCGGGGTGTTTCATATTAACATTTTTTACAAAGAGTAAAAGAAGGAATGTTCATGGAGGATTTCTTACTCTTGGTCTTCATTTCCTTCGCCGACGGTTTGATACTCTAAAAAAATCGCGATTCTCATTTATGGGTGGAAATATGGAATATAGATTTTATTCTTCTCCTAGATTTTCGTCTTTCTTTGTGGGTGATATATGGAAAATTGATTTTCTTCTCCAAGATTTTCGTCTTTCGTGATTCTTCGTGGGTGAACAGATTGCAAGACACAACAAATGCGAAGAATCGCGTTTGTTTCGGCTTCCGAATTTTTAGCATTGCCAACAAAGCATTTTTTATTTTTTTTTAGAAAACATACATTGTCAGTTTGTATACAAAATGCAGTGAGAATGGTGCAATAATGAAATGGGTATTTTCGGGATGACAGACTAAATAAGAACTTACGTGATCACTTGTTTAGTGCAATAATGAAATGGGTATTTTCGGGATGACAGACTAAATAAGAACTTACGTGATCACTTGTTTAGTAAATGGGACTTACAGTCAAATAAGAAATCTAAATAAGACTGCATATTAAATTTTCCAAAAAAAAAAGAGTTAGATCATTTAGAATAATTTGTTTAGAGAAGTTTTTTCTTTTTTAACTTTCGTTTGAAATATCTAATATGTTCTTCTTCTTTCTTTTGTTTTTTAATTTTTCATGTTCGGGATAATTTTTTGTTTTTTTGCTTTTTATAAATAGAGTTGACTTTTTATTGAATATATTAGAGTCATTTTAATGATTTTTTTAAAATAAATTGTTTGGAATGTAAATAAGCTTTTTTCTTAAAAAAAAAGAGAAAAGAATTAATGGTCTTTTTCATAATGTCAAACACTCCATCTTAAAAAAACTGACTTTTAAACAAGAAAAAGTCATTTTTTTAAGGAGTCCAAAATTTAGAATTGAAGGTGTAAAGAATTCTCTGTTTCGCTACATGTTAATGAAGCCATACACTGAGTTTTCAATGTCACTATCATTGGGCAAGCGTGGGATTTAATAATCAGTTTAGAAATTGACCGAAACTGGGGATTCTTGTTTGGCAATTGGTTTAGGTCAGGAACCATTAATAATTGTGGTTATATGGAGGATTAATTATTTGGTACTCTCATAATACTATATAATAATTCTAAATGATGTTTTTATCTAAAATTATAATAATAAATATTACGATAAAAATAAAATAATTTATTTTTATTAACTGATTAAGAGATATAAAATAATCCAAATAATATAAGTTATAATAATTTATTAATTAAAATTATTACGTAATATCATTTATATTATCATTTATATGATACTTCAAAGTACTTAATAATTTACTACACAGATGGCAGTTGTTCCTAGCTAGCTAGAAACCGTTACAAAAACTCCTCATTTATATTCAGTTCAACCATTTAAAGGAGTAATGGAAGGCAGTAAATAAGACTGACAGGGGTAGAAAAAGAAGGACTTGTTTGTCTCCAGATTTTTTATTACAAAAAATTGGAGCAAACAGTTATGTAAAACGCTGCTGTTTTAACCCTTCTTTTCTGTTTTCCTTTTTCTTTGCGCTTATCAATCCATGTGCCTTAATGTGGCAGCTGAATTTGGAAAAAGGCCAATTGTTTTGAATGACAGTAACAAATTTTTACATATTATAGTGACAAAAAAACTAATAAAAAGATATTAAACTTAACCAAACAGCTCATAACCATGGGTTAAGCTAAACTAGAGGGTTAAACCCTCATATTCTCTATATATATTGGCCCTCCACCAATTACCAAGGTAGGAGATTATGACTCTATCTCTCTAACTATATTTTCTCTCTTAAAGACTCGTCTAATTTGGGTATCGGAGGGCATCCTATCAGCCACCGAACGGGAGGCTTGTTTTGCAGATACGTCGGTACAAATGCACTCGGGAGTTCGGTCGTCCTAAATCTCGTCAAGTTTTGTTCTTAATCATTAATTAAAGAACTATTACATTTTATGTTCTTTCAATTGGCGCCGTCTGTGAGAACGAAAAAATCGACGAGAAAATCAAGCTCAGCCAAGCTCGGCAATGCTTGGCAATACACGACAGTGCTTGGCAAGAATAAAACTCATATCAAAGATGCTCGGCCAAGCTCGGCAAGGTTCAGCCAAGCTCGGCAACATTATGACAGAAACTAAACTAGTCCATTTTCTTGGATTTGGCTCAAAGAGTTGAAAGAAGATATAGTAAAAGCCGAGCTAAGTTTTTTCTCTTTCTCTCTCATGATTTTTGCATGCATATATATCATATTTATACGCGGTACAAACTATTTGGGCTTGTTCAGTACAATCAAGATCAGATGAACTGGCCCAATACTGATAACCCCGAACAGAGTATGGACCGGACTCCTTATTTTTCAAACTCACTGGATGCTCCTTGCTCCGCCGCCGAACACCTGCAACCACCAAGAACACTATTAGCGCCTACCGTCCGGTTATGGCGGGGAGGCACTCTAACGCTCAAGTTAGATATCTCTCTGAGAGGTTTCTAAGCAAGAGTTTTGGGGTTAAGAATTACCTACCTGATGGTTTGGGGGTGCCTCTCTTTATATAGGGGTCAGGACTAATGGAAGCTGAATCCTCTTAGGATCTTACCTTTTATTAGTAAGGAATTATTTTCTATCCTGTAGATGTGATTTGTTTCCATCCATCCTGTAAATTTGTTTCCATCATGTCGTCCTGATGTTGATTTGTTCCCATCTTGTATATCTGATCAAATCGTATACAATATGAAAACTATTCCTTCCATTAAGGGGCCAGCGTGGGCTTCATAGGTCCGTTCTGCCCCTATATGGGGTGGGCCGAATTTGCAAGACCCGAACAACAGTGGGTCCGGGCTTCTTCGAATACTTGGACAAGTCCATTTCAGGCTGGTCTTCCTTTTGGGTCCTTGCCTCCAATCATTCGGGCTGGGCCTTAGGCCCATAGCTTTTGTCCACCCTCAACTGCCCCTGCTCTGGTTATTGTTTGGCTATACTGCTCGGCGATGGACCAGAGCTTTGAATTCTTGCTTGATTGTCATCCTAGGTTGCTCGATGATTACCCAGTCACTCAGTTCGGGATACGTGCTGAGTATCTGGGGTTACAAGGGGTACGACGTTGTTCGGAGACATCTATTCGGTTCTCTGGGTGATGGTTCTACTGTCCAGGTCTCTTGAGGTGCCCTCATGAATAACGACGGTTGGTCTCGAGCCTTGTGTTGGGTGACGTGGCGCGCCCTGGTTGGCATGCGGAGGCGGTGGCAGACTTCAATCAATGATTTGTTCACGTCGTTCCAAACGTACGGCGCATTGAATGTGCCTGTCTTTTGGGATGACGGGTATAAAAGCCAATCATGTTGCCGTTTCCATCTTTTATCGCTGTTTCTAAACTTTTCCAAATGCTCCCAGTGTGATTTTCGGCGAACTCAAAAAATATCCCTCCGGTGAAGCATTTCCCCAAATCCGATGGCTAAAAACGGTTTTCAGAGGCTCATAAGCATCCTTTCTCCCTTTTCACTATTCCTTCTAGTGTTTTGAGGTTAGTTTGCCTCCATTTTCTCATATCTTTTTCTTCTCCTTTTCCTCTTCCTCTTTCTTTTCTTATTTAAATGGGCAAACTGAGAAAGCTGGTATCAACGCCGGCGGCCATAGAGGTTTTCCAGCGTCGGTACTAGATTCCGGATGATGTCGGCCTCACTCTAGCTAATGTTGGTGACTCGCACGAGGGGAATTAGGAAAAGCGCTCCCTCCCACTTGTAGCCATAGTGGAGGGGGAGTTCGGTTCCCTCTTCACCCCTTTCTTCGCCAGGTTCTTCGGCATTACCGAGTTAGTCCCATGCAGGTCTCCTCTAATGTGTTTAGAGTAGTCATGGGAACTGTAGAACTAAACTGTATTCTATGTACCAGGCTTGGTATCTAGGATATTGTTTACTGCTACAACATGGTTATAACATTCATCCGGATCGTATTACCTCATGGCTAAGAGAGTAGCCGAGAAGCTGGTGATCAAACTTTCTGATTTCGGTAAGGACATAAATGACGACTTCCTCTATGTGACCGACAATTTTGAGTTCGGCCCCGGAGAGGTACAAGATATCTTCACCGTCCCCCGGAAGGGAGGTACAAGATATTTTTTATTTCTTATATTTTGTATATTTATTTCTAACTTTTATTAATATTACTCTTTTAAATCTTAAAAATCATACCCGAAATATCTCCGTACCTAGCCCGTTCCCCGCTACTTTCTCGATATTTTTTTCGTCCCCGTCTCGATCAAATAGGGGACAGGGATGGGACAACGAATCCCCCGCCCAGCCCCATTGCTATTCCTAGAATGATTGGATGAAGAAGAAGCTTGTTGAAGATTGCTTTTAGAAGAATAGGATAGTGTGTTTTGTGTTCACCTAGAATTGCCAATGGAAAGATTGTAAAGAAATTAATTATTCATTAATTTCTATATTTTTAATTTGATGTGGCAATTCGAAGTGTTTGTACAGCTTTAGAACTCTTTATTAGTTTGGATAAGTTTATAAGAGTTTTAGTTATGATAGAGTTCTTGACGGTCTAGTTGAGTATATCTTAATCTGATGTAAAGAATGAGTCCTTATCACAAGAGGAGTTCAAAGTATAACTACACAAGCTGAAGGTACAAGCAATCAAAAGTAAAATTCGAGTATATCATTCTGCTATAAGACCGCTCGAGCGCCCAAAGGCTCGCACGAGCGGACCCAGGTCTTTCAGTTCAATTCAAATTATGCAGTATGAGATTTAATGGCTTATATAAGGGTCATTAAGATTGCACGAAAACACTTTTGAATCTCAATAATTTAGAGCTTCAAAGATTATTCAGAAATGTGTTCGTGTCTCCAAAAACCTCAAAATCATTCGAGTAAAATTTTAGACGACGTTTTAAATTCCAACGGAAGATTCTACCAGAGAAGCTATTACGAGGATTCATTACTGTGGGAATCAAGTGGAGAACAGTGAACGATGATTCGACATACAACTTTAGGATTAGAGAGTTGAGGATTCGATCAAAAAGTCTGTAAGCTGTATTGTAACTGTTCGATTTATAGTGCTTAATTCTTGGATTTGGTAGTCCCGTGATTTTTTACCCGTATTGAGTTTTTTCACGTAAAAAACCTGTGTATCGTGTTTACCTCTCGTTGTTTATTATTCGTGGTTGTGATTGATTGAATCGACAAAATATTATTTTCAATTAGACGGAAACGAAAGGGTAAATTACACTGACCTCCCCTGAGATTCACGAAAATATTAACCATTTCCCATGTGATTTCTGAAATGTCACTAACTTTCCTTCTGGTTTAGTTTTTGCATCAAATTAATCTAACCGTCAAATTTCTGTTACTACTTAATAGAAAATTTGTTTTTCAATGTATATTTTTTATTAAAAAATAATATATTAAAACTATTTTTCATCAAAATTTGTTTTTATTATTATATAAAAATATATATATTATTTTTTAATAAAAAAATATATATTAAAAAATAGTTTTTCCGTTAAATATTAACGAAAATTTGATGGTTTGACTAATTTGAAACAAAAACTAAAATAGATGAGAGATTAGCGACATTTCAAAAATTACAGAAAATTAAATTTATATTTTCATGAATCTCAAAAGAGATTAATGTAATTTATCCAAAGAGAAATCATATTTTTCAAACGATGTCAATTTTATCATTCCACCGACTGCAATCTCATCCATATTACTCAACAGAAAAAATAGCCATGAAAGCCAAGAGCTATACCCTTTCCTGGGAAAAATAATGAAATACCTGCAGCGCAGTTAATTATTTTTCCTCTATTCTGTGTGCTTTAATGAGATAAATCGGTGCAATATAAAATTAAATAGTAATAAAAAAATTCAAAATACCCAATTTTTAAGTAAAAAAAAACCCCTAAAAAAATTTATGAGATTAAAATCCGTTTCCAAATCTCTATAATGTCAAATAATGGATTTACACTAATTCACTTTTTAGATATACTGTGAAAATAACAATATAAAAAATAATATTATTAGCTAGTACAAATGTTTAATATGATTCATCCTAAATGGATTCCAAACCAAATAAGGATTTAGATCTCACCCTCAATGATCGACATCGACACCATACATGACAATAAACAAATGGCCAAGATTATACTTTTAAAATTTCATAATAATCGAGGTTTGTTTAACATCTAATCTAAATAAATAAATAAAAACGTGGGCTAAATTTCCTCCCAATTCTCCTTTCGGCCACTACACACTCAATGCGCATTTGGAATTGTGGAAATTTCAGTTCTAATCCACCAAACTCTTAGGGGCATTTATGAAGAAGCCTTCCAAAAGCCTATTTCCAAAGCTAATAAATTCTAAAATCACTAGGTTTTTAAACCTGATTTCTGCCTTCTTTTCTTTCACTTTTTTCTTTTAATTATTTGCTAATTAATCGAGTCACCCCACAAATGAAGCGGATCCCAACAAAAAACGAGCACAAAAAAAAAGAATATAACTTTTCATATTAAACATATGTAAGAGAAAAGGCACAACCCGTCTTAATTAAAATGACACAACCCTTTAACAAATGGATACAACTCTACAATCATAATTAATTGGTAGTATCTTCAATTAATTTTTTATTCACTTTTTAACGATTTTAAAATTATTGTTTCTCATTCTTTAATGAGAGCTTTTTGCTCGTTTTTAGATTTATTTTATTTTTGTCGATGTACTTTTTGGTTCGATATATTATTAGTTAAAAATATATTTAGGCCTAATACTTTTTTCTTGATTAAAAAAAAGTTTTTTTTTTTTATCAAGCCAATCTTTTAAGTTGGAAGTGCTTTTGTTATAAGTGATGACCAATTTGGCATTTCAGAGTGTGAGGCAGAGGTTCTCAACAAACAGTTTGAATTCTTGAATTTGAATGATTCTTGGTTTGATGGGCCACTTTTTGACTGACAAGATAGCACCATTTCCATCACTAATGAAAGAGGGGAAAGAAATCTTGCACAAAGAGTAATGTAGTCAAATTCCCTATTTGGGAATCAACTAGGATTTCTTTCATAACTCAATACCTTTGCAAAGTTGACTAAATTTTAGACTAGGCTAATTTTGACCTAAAATATATTATAATAAAAATTATTTTGAAAAAGATATTTTGTTTAATTTTGTTTTTTAGTACTTGGGTGATACTTGAAAAATATATATTTTTTTTAAATAAAATTTTTTTGTTCAAAATATAATACTAACACTATTACAACCGCCGCCACTGTCGCTGCCACCGTTGTTGTTCAACCGACATCACCACAATCGTCGCCACTACCACCTTCACCACTGCCGCATCTAGCGCCATTATTATTGTCGCCACCATAACTGCTATTATCACTACCTTAAACGATGCCAGCACCTCCACGACTATCGTTGCCACCGTTACCTCCTTGACTATCACAACTACTATTATTTCATTACTACTATCATTATCACCACCACCTCTACTATTATTGTTGTCATCTCTTTCTTCTCCACTATCACTACCATTGCAATCACAACCATCGGTTCCATCACCACTGCAACTACCATCACCTCCATCATTGCCACCACTACCGTATTTGGTACGAAGAATGACATATACTGTGTTTTTATATAAATTATTTTTTCTTTTGACATAAAATACTTTGCTAAAAAAATATTTTACATTGTTTTTATCAACCAAACATTAAAAAATTGATAAAATATTTTACATTGAAACAAATAGAACCTTGATGTAAAAGGTATTCGGTGTAGCTAAAATTATGAATCTATAGAATATTATTCAAAATATGTTATTATTATTTTATGCAAAAATTATAAATATTTGTTATAACCGTAAACTTATAGTTTCAAGCAATATAATTTATGTTTGTTGGTTTAGAATAAAAAAAATATAAGCAAAAAAGTTAAAGAACACTACATGAATTTTCTTAACATTTTGCTAAATTATAAATTGAAAGCTAAAAGATATTCTAACAAACACCTTTGTAGGCAAAGATACAGAAATTATGATTTTGTGTAATTCCTCATTTCATTTTTCTTAATTTTAAATTTTTTAGAGAAGTATTTCCCTCTTCTTGTCTTCATTTCATTAGCCCTTGGAAGAAAAGGTTAAGAATCCCTGAATAAGCCCTATGGTCCTTGGAAGTTTGTTTGGGCCCATTTGTCATTGGACTCAAAATCCCTCTTTGCTTGCTTAATTGGGTGGCCATCCATTCTACGGCCCACGAAATAAATAAGCATTTCTGGGCTGTATGGTAGTCCTGGCCCATGAATCTTTGTTTGTTCGAACTACTCATGTTGAAAATCTTTCTAATATATAAAAATATATATAACTTCCTATTTATTATATAAAATAAAATGTTTTGGATTTTTTAAGCTTAAAGTTCTATCTTAATTTTTTGAAGGAATCACTGGACTGATTTGGTTAACTAAACTTTGAAGGAAACAATGTGACAAACTTTCTTGGATTAATTTGCACCTTTCCCTTTTTTGTTTTTTCTTTTTTCTTTTTGGTAGTAAATGCAGGATGCTGTGTGGGTTAAAAAAATGGATAATTACATTTACCTCTCATGAGATTTAAGGTTATTACAGGGACCTCTCATGTGGTCTCTGAAATTATACATACCTCTCATGAGATTTAATTTTTAATATCAATTGCACTCAACTGTTAAAATTTTCGTTAAAATTTAACAAAAACTACCCCTCCCACCCCAAAACCACCATTTAAATCACATTTTTCTCCCAAAACCACCATTCCCACCCCAAAATTACCATTTTCAAAACCACCCTTCCGTTGAAATTTGGGGTGGAAAAGGTAGTTTTAGTGGGGGAAAAGGTGATTTGAAGGGTAATTTTGGGATAGGAATGGTGATTTTGAGGTGGAATGAGCAATTTTTGTTACATTTCAACGAAAATTTTAACAATTTTGTGCAATTAATGATAAAAATTAAAGCTCAGCGGAGTGGAGATTAATGTAATTTCAGAGACCATATAAGAGTTCCTTGTAATAAGTTTACACCTCAGAAGATATAAGTGTAATTATCCAAAAAAAAAGCACAATCAAATTTCGCATAGCCCTTAACTTAAAAGATCACAAACTGAACTCCACTCGAATTTAACCAAAATTCAATTAGGCTATGTCGAGGTCTTGATCTTTCCTTCCAGTTTGCAACCATGCAAAACAAAGCACCCTTAGCACTTTCTGTTTAGAGATGTTCTACCGAAAAACACTCTGACGCCTAAGTTAATATTTTTGCAAAACTTCTATAGGAGACATTTTTTGTATTGAGTTGCCCGTGCAACTTTACCATTCGAGGTGTGATTATATTTAAAGGAGCGAATTTAAAGGAGCAGATACGGTAGAGATTAAGATCTCCATATTACTTCCTTTCTTATTGTAATCCCTTAATACTAGGAATTTGATCTTCTCTTACATCGAATGATGTGTGTGATTACTGCATCAAAAATAAATAATTAAAATCAAGTAAAAATTACTATTTTGTAAAATAGTGGTTAAATTCATGAATTATTCCAACATGGACAATAAGACTAAGTTGCGATATTCTCATGTTAGTACCTAAAATTAATTTGAAATAGATATTGATTGAGCTTAGAGATGGAACTTATTTAAATAAAATAAAATAATAAAAACTAATCTAAAAGATCTATAATGTAAAAAGTATTAAAGTTTTAAATCCACCATAAAATTATAACAAATGCAATTATATTAGTATATAGTTAACTATTCAATTCAATCACGATCCGCTTTGGTTATAAGCTCTAACAATAATCGTCTAACAAATTCATGTGGTCAATAGTCAAGCATAAAGTATCTTCATTTAGCACGAACTGTTTTTGATGCAATCTTAGCATCATTCGTCTTCTCTTAACATATCATGTCTCAATTATCTATCACAAAACAAATATAGCCATTATATAAGCATGTATCTACAATCACATGAAATAAACATATGTACCAGATATGAAAATAAAATCAATAAAATAAATATTAAAACTTTTATCATATACAATCACTGAATATGAATAACTAAACCCTAGAACTAAATGCAAAACTAAAGTTATTTGGTTAGGATTTCGTCTAAAATCCTAAGAAAGCTGCTCGCCACTCATGGATGATGATGATGACGATACAAGGTTTCTGACCATACGCAACATTAAAAGACCTATGAGGGAGTCGTCGCCTTCTCTTTTCACCCATTAGAGACTCCCCTTATATCTTGTTTTGCATTATTTTTCTAAGCTTCTGACTGATTTAAAATTTTTACATCTCTAATTTTTGCATCCTGTTCAGACGTCCATCCAAATTGAAATTGCCAATGATTCTTTTATTTTTTTTGTTATTTTCTTCATTTAATTGCATTTTTCTCTTTTTCATCTTCTCTTGTACTAATTATGTAAATACTACAAAAATAATATTATTAACACAAAAATGAAAACTTTTCTTAAATGGCACATTTAAGCACCTCTCATCGAGTTAGTTTTGTTTTGGTTGATCATTTTCATGCTAATCGAACTACTATTTTTTACAAAACTCTTTATTGCTGAACACTTTTGTTTTGACTGGATAGATTCCTTCAAAAATTATCCTTGTTAGGATTTAGACCCTAAGTTAGATCGATAATTTGTTTAAAAAATACTCATTAATCTTTTGTAATATTTTTGTTTCTTGAAAAAACCCTTTTAATTGAATACTTTAAGTTATAAATAAAAATTTTAAAATAATTTAGAATTTAAATTCTTGTACTGTAAAATTTTCCCTAACAAATTAATAAATAGATCAAATGATAGAAAGATTGATCAATCAATCTACATAAATATTGGAAGATGTTAAAGACCGCTTTGATACACTATTTGAGACGGATCCATCACTAATTTTAGAATCTATTAGGAATCCCCTCACTAGTGGTCGCAGTAATCGATGTTAGAAACTTCACCTTGTTGTTGCTTATAAACTCCCTTGGGACTTGTGGTGATTCTTTTTTTCTGTAAAGGCAAAAATGCCGTGCACAATACTTATTCAGTAGTTTTAAAATATCAAATGATAATATCTATATTGTATTTTTATTTAATGATGTAATAAAAAATATTTTAAATAAAATATTATTAGTTTATTTTTGTTGAGTGTGTAGAAGATAAATGTAACTCACTTAAATTTGAATTAAACATTTTTATTTATCAAAATTATCGTTTGGTGTCACCTCTACCGTGCTTCAAAGATAGTTTAAAATTTGCCAACAAACCAGTCGCTGGCTCCACAAATTGCAAACTTAGTGCTTGTTTAGGATGCCTTAAAAACTTAACTTTTAAAAAATATAGCTTTTTAAAATAAAATAAAAAAAAAAAAAAATTTAAATTGTTTGAAATAAATTTTTGTAGTGGGTTATTTGAATTTTATTGAAATGCTTAAAATACCCTTATTTATAATTTTTAAGTTATAATATTTAAAATATTTGTACAATTTTTTTTGTTTTTATAAGGACAATTGACTTTTTGAAGAAAATAGTATTATAATAATTTTGTTTGAAAAAAAGTTAGTTCGTTTAGAATATATGTAAGTTTTTTTTATTGAGAAAAGAGATGAAAAAAAGTTAGATAACTTTTTTTAAAATCAAACAGGAGAACTTAAAATCCAATTTTTTTTTGCAAAAAAGTCGACTCAAACGGTATACCAAACATGCATCTAGATTTATACAGCCATAATATGTGTTTGACCTGGTTAAAGAGAAAAGTTAATCCAGACTGGCATATTAAAAATAATAAAATTATCAGTGATGAAACTACGCGATGCACGTGTTCATTCATTATCAATTTTTTTGGTAATATTAATTTGTTGGAAAAAATTTTAAACAAAATAGTTTGCAGCGAAATAAATATTTTTTTTCTTTTTGTGCGTGACTAAATGAGATCAACAATAACAGAATAAAAATAATAATCAAACAATTGTACGACGTTAATTTTTACGTGAAAAACTCTTGAAAGAAAAAAATTACGGGACCGAAGTCCGATTCAAAATCTTCACTATGTCCAAATAATGAGCTTACATAATTAACTCTTTAAGCATATCCAACTGATAACAATATCAAAAATAATATTGTCAGAATAATAAAATATTGAATACTCGTCACTTCACTGTAAGGTAGATTCTAACTAAAAAACAAACTCAAGTTTAAATATTACCGATTAACAATCGAAATCATTGGTTAATAAGAATCAAGTGCCAAGAATTCGGCTCTAAAATTTCATGACGATCGGATTTCGTTTGATCTCCGATCCATGCACAATCATGGTCTATTTCTTCCTCGCCAGAACCTTCTCAGCGCACTGTTGCGCTGCTACTCAATTCTTTTTGCCTTTTTGCCTTCAATTGATGAGATTGGATTTGCCTTTTCTGTGATTGAATGTCAATCCACTGAATACCCAATGGGTTTATATATACGAAGCCTATTAAGGCTACTGCCAAAGTATTCTAAAGAAGTGAGGACTCCTACTAAAATTAGGACTCCAAAAAAACACCCGACTACTTTTTTTTCTTTTCTTTTTTTTATAATAAAATTTTAATACTAATATAATATATTAGTTCTAGTTATATTAAACTTCTAATATAATTGTGCCCACCCCATTTATTAAACTTCTAATATAATTCTGTCACCCAAAATGGGATAGGCATCAACAAACTCTCATTTCGCCTCATGTGAGGGAATCTATCATATCCACTGTCTTTCTGTAAAAATTATGCTTTTCTGTGGATAGAATTTTTATCATTATATCTGTACCATTTTAGTCGGTATATATCTTCTCTAACTGTAATAACTTTTCTTTCAAGACATTCCGAATCCAATGATATCTCACATCAATGTTTTGACCGTGAGTGAAATTGTGGGTTCTTATTCAAATGAAAAGCACTTGGGCTGTCACAAAAAAGTGCATATTTATCATGTGTTAAGCCAAACTCTTGTAGTAATCTTTTTATTCACAGCATTTCCTTGCAGCCTTCTGCCAATACTCAACCTCTTTGGTGAATAGTGCAACGTATTTCTACAATCTTCTTTGCCAAAATATAGCTCCCCATGCAAATATAAGCATGTATCCTGATGTAGATTTTCTAGAATCAACATCTCCTACCATGTTAGCGCCTGTGAAACCATCTAACTCAGGCTTGCCCTGACCAAAACATAGACAAACCCTGAAAGTGCCTCTGAGGTACCAAAAGATCCACTTCATTGCTTCCCAATGATCCCTTCCCAGATTTAACAAAAATTTGCTCACCACGCCAACTGCATATACTATGTCTGGCTTTCTACACACCATTGCATACATTAGACTCCTAACTACGGACGAATAAGGAACTTTTTCCATCTCTGCCTCGTCTTTCTCACTTGTCGGACTTTGCTTTAGAGTGAGTCTAAAATGATTAGCAAGTGGAGTACTTACAGGTTTAGCCTCGTCCATGTTGAACCTCTAAAGTACCTTTTCAATATACCTCTCCTGTGAGAGCTTTAATATGTTATTTTTCTTGTCCCGGATGATCTTCATGCCAAGTATCTGCTTAGTCGGTCCCAAATCCTTCATTGCAAAAGATTTGTTCAACTTTCCTTTAGGTTTCTGAATCTTGCTCATGTCGTGACCAGTGATCAACATATCGTCCACGTATAGCAACAAAATAATTAAGTCACCTCCTACAAATTTCTTTAAGAACACACAATGGTCTGAAACGGTTTTTTTAAACTCGTGTTCGGCCATGAACTGATCAAATTTCTTGTACTATTGTCGCGGTGCCTGCTTCAACTCATATAGACTTTTCTTTAGCTTGCACACTAGATTCTCCTTACCTTTGACTTTAAACCCCTCGGGCTGCTCTATGTAAATTTTTTCCTCTAAGTCACCGTGGAGGATGGCTATTTTCACATCTATCTGCTCAATTTCTAAATTAAAATTTGCAGCTAACCCGAGAACTGTCCGAATGAATGTCATCTTCACAACAGGTGAAAAGATTTCTTCAAAGTTAATACCTTTCTTCTGACTGAATCCCTTCACAACTAACCTTGCTTTGTACCTGGGCTATGAGTTTTCTTTTTCTGTTTTCAGTTTGTAGACCCATTTATTCTTCAATGTTCTTTTACCTTTTGGTAGCTTTACTAGATCATATATCTGATTGACATACAGGGATTTCATCTCTTCTTACATGGCTTTCATTTACTCGTTCTTCTATTTATGTTCAACTGCTTCCTGATAACAATTTGGGTCTCCTCCATCTGTGAGTATCAAATATTCGGTAGGTGGATATCTGCTAAAGGCTTGATGCTCCCTAGTAGACCTTCTCAACTGTGGCTCTACTAGAGGATCAATGTGAAAACCTTTCTTGAGTGGTCATCAACAAATGTCACAAAATATCTAACACCACATATAGTAGTAATATTCATACGACCACAAATATCAAAATGTACTAAATCTAGGATATTTGACTTACTAGATGCAGGAACTTTATTGTACGGGATTCTGTATTGTTTGCCAGCTAAATAATGAATGCAAGTTTTGAAATAAGTACCCGTTACCTCAAGTAGAAGCTCTCTCCTGGCTAGAACTTGCACGCCCTTCTCACACTCATGTGTTTGAGCCGCTTGTGCCATAACTCGGTGGTGGCGTCCTGCTCAACTTTGCTGATCACTCATTTGCTAAGCTTTGCCTCCAAGGTGTAGAGACTCAGTTGTACTTCTTTACTCCTTTCGTCTCGCCTCTTCATTAAACATGCTGTCCTTCACCATATCAATGGTGCCTTCGCCGTTCAGTGCTGAATTACTGATTGTCACAACTAGTGTTTTCCAATTGTCTAGAAAGAAACTCAATAAAAGTAGGACCTGCAACTCGTCATCCAGAATCATGTTCATAGCAGTCAACCGATTGATTAATTGCTGAAAATCACTGAGGTGCTCAGCTACACTTCGGCTGTTTTTATATTTCAGGTTCACCAACCGTCTGATAAAAGATGTTTTATTTTGGGCAGTCTTTCTCTTATATTGACTCTAATTTCTTCCACAATATATGGACATTAGTTTCTTGAGCCGTGTGGTAAAAAAATACTATGATCCATCCAAGTACGGATTTAAGCCGCTGTCTTCATAATCATAACCGTCTACTCATCATCAGTAGTTGTTTTTTGGCTTCTTGCTGTCACATTCAACAGGCAGGTATAAGTCCTTAGTGTAAATGACATCTTCCATCTGCGGTTTTCATATTGAACAATTTGATGAATTTAATTTAATCATAGTATCAGATGATTCCTTCATTTAATCAAGTATAAGAACTAAATATACTTGAACCGTATCTGAACCTGGTTCTGATACCACTACTGGGAAAAAATTAAAGAAAATAGCTTGCAGCGAAATAAATGCTTTTTTCTCTTTTTGTGTGTGATTAAACGAGATAAACAATAACAGAATAAAAATAATAATCAAACAATTATACGACGCCGATTTTTACGTGAAAAACTCTCTACATGACCGAAGTCCAATTCAAAATCTTTACTATGTTCAAATAATGAATTTACAGAATTAACTCTTTAAGCATACCTAGAGGATGACAACATCAAGAATAATATTTTCGGAATAACAAAATATTAAATACTCGTCACGGTAAAGTAGATTCCAACTAAAAAATAAACTTAAATTTAAATATTACCGGTTGATAATCGAAACTGTTAGTTAACAAGAATCAATCGCCAAGAGTTTCCCCTAAACTTTCATGACCTTCGGGCTTCGGGCTTCATTTGACCTCCAATCCAAGCACAAACATGGGCTGTTTCTTCCTCGCCAGAACCTTCTTAGCGTACTGTTGCCCTGCTGCCCAATTCTTGTTGCCTTCAATTGCTGGGATTGAATTTGTTTTTTCTGTGATTGAATGTCAATCCATTGAATACTCAATGGGTTTATATATACTAAGCCAATTAAGGCTATTGCCAAAGTATTCTAAGAAGATGAGGATTCCTAACAAAATTAGGACTCCAAAAAAACACTCGGCTATTTTTTTTTATAACAAAATTTTAATATTAATATAATATATTAATCTTAATTATATTAAAATTTTAATATAATTGTGTCATTTCTAATGAGGCGAACACCAACATAATTTTTATTAAATAGCACTTCTTACAATTTATTTAAAATTTTAAATCATAAGCACGGCGCATGGTATAAATCTTCTTAGTGTGCCAACATGAAGTTTAATGTGCTTCTGTACTACACAATAAATAGTATTAGAGAGTAATTGGCATATAATTTTAACAAATTATAAAATTCAGTGAGTTTAAGATATAAATCTTTTTAAAAGTTTAACTGATTTAAACATTATAATATAATTTAAAAATAAGATTATTATTATTATTATTATTATTATTATTATGTTACATCAATTTATTTTCAAGATCTAGAATAACTTTTTTCAAAAAATTAACAACCGGGTGACTACAATGTAATGAGTACTAATCCTAATTAGGAAATAAAATCATAAATATTCCAGTCATATTTTAGGTGTTTTTGATAGTATAATTTTTAATTTAAAAATTAAATTAATCTTAATTAGTTTAAACAAGTATAATATATATTGATATTCCATAATTTGAGTGGTTTGGCCTCTTGGATATATAACAGACAAATTTTAGATTTGGACCGATCAATTTGTGCTTGTAAGGCCCACTAGAAACCGGCCCATTTACAAAATCAAACCGGTCCACTAATTGTACAACAAACAGAACGGGCTTTATTTTGCACTGTTTGGAGTATTATTTGACCCAACCAAATACAAAATTATTAAGTATTTTCAGAGTATTAAGTGACTAGGCGCGGAGCGAGCTTGAGACAACGGGGGCACAATTACCACTAAAAATGTGAAAATAACATTATTACTCTTATATTTTTATTTTTTATTATTATATTTTTTTGTCCCTCACTCAAAATGTAAAAACAACACTAATACTAATTTTATATTTTTCTACTTTTCTTATATTATAGTGTTTATGCTCCCACAAAATTATATTATACCCCTTAAATATATAAAACCACCAAAAGTTAAATCATCTTGTTAAATTTTATTTAAGAGAATTTTCTTATGTGGATTTGACCTGTTTATTGATTAACTTGATAATTATATTTTTGACGTGCGATCCCAAAATGAGTACTCAACGTTGAACGGAATCACTAATCTTGCTAAGAAGATGATAGAAATTGAAAGAGACAAAACATATTTATTACCATACTTTTTTTTTATAATTTTGGCATTAATCATACTGTTATACATAGAGAAAGTGAAGTTTTCTATGGAATTGATAAAGATATTCTCATATGAAACTTTAAAAAAATAAAAACTCGTCATAATCAATTGTAAAAATATGCTTTTAACTTTTGCATATGTTTAATTTTTAGAGACTATTATAAATTAAGATATGCATTGCTGCATATGATATCTCATTGTGCTTGATTATGAAGAAAGCAAGTTCTCGTTGTACTTGATTCTTGAATTCACCACTGTCGTGTGACATGTTTTCAAAAAATGATAAAATTTAATCTATATTGAGTCATTCTAGTCTCACTTCTATGCAAACAAAGATAGTTCAATAGTTTCCTAGCTCGTTATTAGGTTAGAACACATTTAAATAATATCGTATAATACTCTAGAATTACTAAATAATCATCCTAAATAAACGTTGATCCCAACTATGGATGGGTAAGATCCAAAGCTTTTGAATGGTGCTTGGTTCATTGGAATAATTTTCAATTGGAATAGAATTAAAAATGGAATGGGTATGGTATGAAATGGAATAAGGTAGGAACTGTGATTCCTATTCCAAAATTTGGTTTAAACGTAGGAATCAAATTCTAAGATTCTTAAAATAAAATTTTATTTATATAAACATTACTAAAATACCCAATTTAATTTTTTATGAAAACTACATTTTCTATGTTAGGTAACTGTGTCAATGATGATAGTAGTAGTGGTGATAGAGGTGGAATAGTGATGGTGATGGAAGGGTCCAGTTTTAGTGTGTCGGGATTTAGGAGTTCGGGAATCAAGATTTGGGGATCGAGATTGGTAGGAGTGTTAAAACGGCCCGGGGTCTGTGGGCGGCCCGAGGCTCGCCTGTAGCCAGACACTGTGTGGGCCCAGTTCGGCCCGAACTCAAAGATATGTTTTTCGAGTATGGGCCTACTCTCTGAACCCGAGGCCCAGTCAGGGAACCTGACCAAAAGCCCGAAAAAATATGTTTATCCCTTCATTCATGCTTTTCACTCCATTATTGTTATGCAAAATAGATGGTGTTTGTGTACACGCGCATATATATTCTATGATTCGCATTTTTTGATTATTTTGTGATTATGATAATTTTAAGTGCACTTTAACCCTATGTGGAGTGCATTTTTCTTTTGATTTTGGCTTTAATTATATTAGTTTTAGTTTTGGTTATAACAATGGCAGGCTATAGTTATGTTAGAAAGGTTGAGAGGAGACAAGAAAATGTCAAGGAATTTGAAATTTTCAAAATATTATATTAGCTCATCAAAATCTGAAGAAGGTGAGAGGTTAAGTGTTGGTAGTGGTGACTCCTAGAATTTTGTTGGGTAGAATCATTTAATTGTTTTATTCTTAGTTAAATGAAATATAACCAAACTCTACCATAGCAAATTATAGATAAAATAGTTTTTTAACTTTCTTTTTTTCTGATTTTAAAAAACTCTGACCTATAATTTTTTTTTTTTGGTAATTAACTCTAACCTATAAAGTTATAAAGTATAAAGTATAATCTTATAAAATAATAATAATAAACTTATATAATAATAAACTAACTTATAAATTTCTAATAAAATAATAAGTTAATAACTTATAAACTTAATAATAATATTAATAGGTTATAATTTATAAACTTATAAAAATATAAAACTAATATACTTATATTGTTATAAATAATAAATTAACTTATTAATTTATTATAAAATTTGACTAATAAATTAATATAACAACTAATAACTAAGAAAAATTTAAACTTATTTTATACAAATTATTACAAAAAATTTTTTTTTTAAAAAAGCTCGAGGGCCACCCAAAAGCCCAACCTAAGGTCCGAGCCTTATACCTTTGGGCCTGGGTCTACTGCTCGAAATAAAGTCAGGCCCGAACTTTTGGTGAGAGCTCGACGAGCTCGAGTCGGGCTTAGCCGGCCTGAACCACAGTAGGGCAGGGCTGGGCCATTTGTACAGCCCCGGGGTTCGGGGGTTTGGGAAATGGGGAGGCTAGGCTCCGGAGGGTCTAGAAGCCAAAGATCGAAGATTATGCGATACCCCATCCCACATCGGTGGGAGATAGAGATTAAGTCTGGTATATAATGAAATTTATAGGCTACTACTCATAACTTATGCTTAAATATTTTGAACCACGCTGTTAGGCTCTTATTCAAGTTATTGGGCTAGTGGTTCACTTGGATCGTTACAAATGATATCAGAGCAAACTCTAGTTCCCATATAGGGCTCTGTAGCGGTATAGATAAAGAAGTAGAGGCTTCGAAGAGAGATAAAGGCTCCAAAATTATATACCTTGTGCACGTTTATGGGCTGTTTTGTGTCCGTCAATGGGTAGCTATCCACATCCTAATTAGGAAAAGAACTTGAATCACGTGAAGAGGACGTCATGTATTTAGATATGAGATATTGTGATAGCACATTTCACATCATTGGGAGATAGAGATTAAATCTGATATATAATGAAATTTGTGAACTACTACTAATAACTTGAGTTTAAGCATTTTGAACCACATTGTTAGACTCTTATTCAAGTTATTGGGCTAGTGGCTCACTTTGATCATTTTAGGTCCAACATCCTAGGGTTTATGATGTTGAAGGTCTAGGGTTTGAGAGGTTAAGTTTAGGGTTTTGGGGTTTAAGGTTCGATGGTCAACGATTTGGGAGTTCGGCATTCGAGGTCTAGGGTGTCGGGAATCGAGGGTTTCGAATTTGGGGGTTCGAGGGTTCGAAGGACGGGTTTGTAGTTCTGGATCGAGGTTTAGGGTTGCGATACAAGGTCAAGGATCGGAATTGAAAATCGAGGTCTAAGATCAAGGATTGGGGCATGGGGGCCGAGGACTAGTGGTAGGGTTTGAGATTTAGGGGTTAGGGTATACGGTTCGAGAGTTGGGGGTTTGAGAGTCCGAAGGACGAGGTCGGGATTTAGGGTTCAAGGTCGAGGTTTAGGATTGAAGTTTGAGTTCAAAGGTTTGCGAGTCTAAGGTCGAGGTCTAGGGTTGAGTCAAGGGTCCAAACTTGGGGTTGAGGGTCAGGGATAGAGGAGTGGGGTTTGGGTGTCGCGGTTAGAGACAGATCTAGGTCGGGGTTTGAGATTCGAGCGGCCAAGGTTGGGTGTGCAAGGTTAGGGTTAGATGTTATGAGTACATGGTCTGAGAAACAAAGTTTTCTAAGTTTGGGATTAAGGTTAAGGGTCGGGTGTCCTGGGAGTTGGTGGTGGGGATGGGAGTGGACGTCTTAGGAGGCGGTGGTGGTTTTTGAAATATTATTGTTTGGATGGTTTATGAAATTTTTTTTTTCATAAAATACATAAATAGTAATAATAAGTGTGTGATTTATGAAATATTATTGTTTGGATGGTTTATAAATTTTTTTCTTCATAAAATACATAAATAGTTATAATAAGTGTGTTTTGATCTCAAACGAAAAATAAAAATAAATAGAATGATTATTACTCCACTCTTCTAATACAATGACAATTGGCGTAGAATAGTGAATGACGATTCCATTAATAATTAACGATTTATCATTTCTTTTGCTGAACCAAATGACATAATAGATATTCCAATAAAATAACGATTTTATTTAAAATTTCATTTTATTACACCAAACATGGCCCTATAGGTACTAGAATGGCACACACTATTACACCAGACATTCCAATAATTATCGCTTTTATCATTCACTGAATAATACCAACCTGTGGAGGGTGATGAGGTTGACCTGTGATGTGTGACAAGGTTGATCTGTGACCACACTCATGGCAGACCTAGCTAGGGCAATAACCCAGGCAGACCTAGCTAGGGAAATAACCCAGGGAAGCCTGTAGCAAGCAATAGGGTGTTTCTCTGTGGTAAATTAACATTTCGTTTTTATCAGGATTTACAAAACAAAGGATCAGTTGGTTTGCTTGTGCCTATTAAATTTATACCCGAGAGTGGTTTCTAATTTCTCCTTTATATATATATATATATATATATATATATAAAAGGGTCTTCGGGTCATTTTAAGTACACCTTATTACTGATGAGGCTCAATTTCATGAACTTAATTTAATTTAGTAAGATGTTTCATTTAAAATTTCTTTTGTCTTTTTCGTAAAACTTAGTAAAATTTAGTCCTATTTTTAATTGGAGCGGTTGACAATTGAGTATGACTTTTTGTATTTTCTCATATACCTAAAAATAGTGCAAAAAAAAAACCCGGTTCTTAGACAATTGAATATAATTTTTTGTATTTTTTGATGTACAATTTTTTGTATTTTGTTAGAGGTACTTTTCTCTCCAACTATTGTGTCCCTTTATTCAACAATTGCAGGCTGTATTATTGTGTCCCTTGATTGAGTCATTGCAGTCTATTTTTCTATCGATGAGCACATAATTTTATACAAGTTAGAGTCCATTTCCGTCACCATTTCTCCACGTATTTAATTGATTTTCTTTTTAGCCTAAATCTGGTCTTAAAAAAAGCCTTTAACCTTTTTTCGGAGATTTTTTTTTTATCTTTTATCGACTTTTTAAAACTTTTGGTTCAAATTTTATATTTTTCGGTTTCTTGTGAAGAGAGAAATTTAAAAAGTATGTCCAGTTTGGATTAAAGTAGAAAAAAAAAATTTACTAAGAACGAAAAAAGCCACAAAAACTTTTTAAAAAATTACTATCAAATGGCTTTTCTTTTTATCTAATTTTTTTATCAAGATATTTTCTTTTCTAATTTTTCGTGACGAGAGAAATTTAAAGAATATATTCATTTAAACTAATGTTACAAAATTTCACTAAAAATAAAACTTAGCGTGTATTTGGCCAAACTTTTATTCTAGATTTTTTGGCTTTTTGATTTTTTTATAAAGAAATAGATGTAGAAAGATATAAAAAAAGTCAATTAATTACAATGTAAGGCCAAACAAATAAAATTTATATTAAAAAAATAAGTAAAAAACTTTTTAAAATCTATACCAAACGAGACTTAAGAACCATATTTGTATTGGCAAAAATAGAATTTAAGATAAGTTAAAAGTGCAATGCCCGCCTCATGGTTAAGATAACAATTTTGGCCCAAGGCTCGATACTCTGTGTGCTGAGCTTGGCCTAGCTAAGACTCGAGTTGAACATAGAATTTTCAAGCCTATGCCTACCCTCTCAAAGCTTATGGGTCGGATCAGCCCGTTGGCCCGCTGTTTTGTAAATTAATATATTATTAATTTATTATAAGTTTATTTATTATAAATTTATAATAAATAATAAACTAATAAATTAATAATACATTATAAACTTAAAAATTTGTAATAATATAAACTATAAACTTACAAATTAATAATAAACTTATAGTAAGTAAACTATTAAATTTATAATAAATTAATAATATAAAATTATAAACTATAAACTTGTAAAGTAATAATAAATTTAAAAATTATAAACTTAAAAACTAATAAAATATAAATTTATAAACTAATAAATATAATATTATAATAATAAATAAATAATAAACTAATAAGTAATAAACAATACCTAATAATAAACCATATATTTATAACTTATAACATTATTTTGTAAGTTTACTACTTTATTAATTTACTATAAAAATTATAAACTTATATAATATAATAAATTAATAAATTATTAGTTATTAAGTTTATAGTTTAATAACTAGTAAATTAGTAAATTTACTATAAACTAATAAATTTATTATAAACTAATGTATTATATTAAAAATTATAAACTAATAAGTTTACTATAAACTAATAAATTTATAGTTTATAGTTTATAGTTTATATAATATAATAAAATAATAACTACTACTAATAAAGTAATAAATTAACATTATATTATAAATTTTTAAACTAAATAATTATAAAAATAATAAAAATATAAAGATATAAAACAAATTAAATAAAAAAAACCCAAGGCGCGAGCCCACTTTTAAGATTTAAATCGATTCCTTGACAAAAAATTTCAACCCAACTCAAATATTTAACACCAACTTGCTAAGTCCAAGCCAAACTTAGCCCTTTCTAACCGCACCAAGGCAGGCCAAATTAAAATTACACTCCTACGATGATAATGGCCATTCCCTTACCATAAATTTCTTAGCCCCAAAAGTTCAAAATTCCTTCACTTGCATAAAAGTTCAAAGTCCAAAACTTTCCTTGTCAAAAATTGAAGGGCTCCACAATCAATCAATCAATCAAACTCTCTCTCTCTCTCTCATATATATATATATATATATATATATATATTAATTACATGTACAAATTCAGTCCATCAAAATTCATAAAAATTATATGATTAATGAAAATATTAATCTACAAAATTGAGACAGAACTGATGTAGTCTTTACATTTTAAGATATTTTAATTTTAATTATAATTTTATTTGAGAAATTTTTTTGTATCGTCTATTTTAGCACATATTTATATATTTTTAGTAGTTAAATTTGAGTTGATCTTAAATTTATTTTTTTTAAATTTTTTTATTAATTAGAATTTTGATAAGATTTTATCTTTTATAATTTTTTTTATTAATTAATAATTTGATTGAATTTAATTTCTTTTAGAGGTTGATTCTTTTTATTCAAAATTTTACCATTATAAACAACTTGTATAAGTCTTATGGCCATTTGGTAGTTATTGATCAATAAAATTTGAAGAGTGTTTTCTCTTTTTGAAATTTTTTGATATTTTGTGTGAATCAACAAAATGCTCTATGAAGAAGATGCATTCAACAGTTATATGATGGCAATGCAAAAGGATGGCTGCCCTCCAACTCAAGTATCAGCAGGCAAAATATAGAGAGACCGTGAAGAGACATTTTAAGTATTGGTGATGCAGACACAACAGTGAGCCAAATCTTAAAACAAAACTTACTTCTCTAGGTGGGGAATGGTACTTACATCAAGTTTTGGATAGATCTGTGGCTAAACAACAAGCCCCTTAAAACATCTCATCAGAGAATGTTTCTTTTGGCTTTGAACAAATACTCAACTCTAGCTGAGATGGGGATATAAGCAAATCAAGTCAGTGCCTCGTTCAGAAGAGATCTCTATTCATGGGAAACAACTACTTGGCTTTTTCCATTAGAGATGATGAAGAGAGGTTTATAAGAGGGCACGGGCTTAGACAGATATGAGTGGAAGGGGGAATCATGTTGAAACACGGAAGAAAAATTAAGAACTGGCGCCGTGACCGTAAAAAATGACGCATGCGTTTTTCATGAAAAACGATAACAGTAAACTGATATAATATTATTAAATATACCTTTAAGAAACTTGCTCAAGTTTCTTTGATGCAGAACAATGATCCGAGACGACCTAATGATCTTCTCACGTATATCCCAACGCACACGATGATCCCGGCAAGTGGGCACCGATCCAGATCTTCGTGTATCCTTGCCTTGGTTTCTTTCTCAAACTTTTTTCTCACAAAAAAGCAAAAAATAATTTACTAAAAGGGAGATGGGGGCGGCGGAGGCTTTGGGAGGAAAATTAGGTTAGGGTTTTCTTTACTTGAGCCTCTATTTTATATATAGAATATATTTCTTAAGATATATATGACATCCATATATATCTCCTAAGATATACGTGGTATCTATATATATCTCTTTCTAAATAATATCAATATATATATATATATCCATAAATAAAATTTCACCATCTAATTAGGGCCGGCTACATAGGAAGAAAACCCTAGGTGTGCCAGAAGACTAAAACTCCCCTCATTATTTAATTTAATTCCCGAATGTTCCCGACGATAAAATTGACATTCAAATTAAATTAAATAATTGTCGAAATCGACAAGTAAATATCTGTGCGTATAATGAGTTACGTGATGGATCACGATGAAATATAGCACTCGGGCTAATCGCACGAGAAAATCGAATATCCCTAACTCTGTCCCCGAGTTAGATCATTTCTCGCACGAACCAGAACTTATTCCACTAAAGG
>JAOTRH010462402.1:0-28313 GCA_034768845.1 Heliamphora exappendiculata
GGGGGGGATTTGGAGGGGGAGTAGTATATTGATCTATATGAGATGTCAAGGCCTATTAGAGAACCTTACTGGTTGGGGGCTTGGTAGGAATCATGAGGAGGTGGAATGGATTCCACATATTTACATCTTTTAAGCTGGCCAATGCTCAACACGTGAGGTTTTGGCAAAAGAGGAACTATACATCTTTGATGGAAAGGAACGCTCAACCTAATCCTCAAAAGGAATGGTGTCGGCATAGCTTTTGTGTTTGTTTTGGCTCAAGGAAGAATGAAAGATATACCTTTTCAGTGCGTTCTGTTGAATATATATATTTTTCTTTTTTGGAAGTTATACATCCCTATAGATATACAGGAAGTTTCTGGATATTTTTTTTTTGGTTTCAACTTTTATATTCTTCATATGTATAACTATGCCAACAATAAAAAAGCTAGCAGTAGCGAGTAGGTGCTCTTATCTTTTGCTGCCACTTCTATGTGCAAATCTCCCCTACGCACTATACTATACTGCGACAGATGTTATTGTTACTTTGCTACGTCGGTCTTCCTCTATCATATGCTTATTTTTTTATTTTTTTTAGAACTTCTATTTTGTTTCCATCTCTCTCTCTCTCTCTCACCTTGCTTGTTGAATTTGGGTTCAATTTTCTGAATGTGCAAAGGACACTGTTTTTCGTGTCAGTGGAAAATTGTCATGGGAGCAGGTCCTGAGGTATGCAAGGTTGCGTAAAAGATATATATCGCTGTATGCCTCGCTTTTGAAATCAGACCTAAGTAGGCCTCTGGTTGATGACAACAACGAAATTGAGGAACTGGATCGCGAACTTGATACAGAACTCATACTTCAATGGAGGTATTTTCTTTCATTGCTTACCTTTTCTTAATATGATGTTCTTCTAATTTATCTTTGGTGGGTGGGGAAATTTTTCAGGCTTCTATGTCTATGCTGACTCATTTATGATTGGCTTTAGATAATATGTAGAAGTTTTGGATCAAGAAGCATAGTTATGAAACTCTTTAGTCAATTTAGCTTTTTATGTAACATATTCACCATGTAAATGTTAGCAAACAAAATAAAAAATACAATTATTACATATTGAGCAAAAGGCTTGAATAAGAATGAATGAATACATCAAATATATAGGCTATAGAAATTCTCATAATGGTAATAAGATTAACTAGGAAACATGATCGTAATAATAAAAAAAATATCCTAATAGTAATAATAGTATATTCTGACAATTCTAATAATGGAAAAATATCTCAATAATATATTCTCACACTCCTTCCTCAAACTCATGATACGAGCTTAGAGAGCAGTGAGAATTTGTTTAGCAGAAAACGAAAACGAGCCGCAGTGTGGGTCTTGGTGAAGAAATCGGCAAGCTGTAGGGTAGACGAAATAAATGGTAAAGTGATAGTGCCCAACTGAAGATGGTGACGGACAAAGTGGCAATTAATCTCAATGTGTTTGGTACGCTTATGAAACACAGAGTTATGAGCAATCTGGATGGCGCTCTTATTGTCACAGTATAAAGAAGTAGGAGACGTAGAAAGTACAGCTAGATCAGAGAAAAGCCACCAAAGCTAGACAATTTCAGCAATAGCATGGGCCATGGCTTGATATTCAGCCTCGGCAGTGGAGCGTGCGACCACTGACTGCTTCTTAGTTTTCCAAAAAATAAGAGAATCACCAAAAAAAACATAAAAACTAGTGGTGGATTTCCTATCGGAGACATCACTAGCCCAATCAGCATCTGCATATGCCCGAAGAGTCAATAAGGAGGTAAATGATAATAACAAACTTTGAAAGATAGTGTGCCGAACATAGCGAATGATACAGAGTAAAGCCGTTCAATGGGTAGAGCGTGTTGCCGAGACAAACTGACTAACGACATGTACAACATAAGCTATATCAGGGCGTGCCTGTAAGCAAATAAAGACTAATATTATTGCATATTGAGCCAAAAGGTTTTATTTACAATGAAAGAATACATCAAATTTAGAGGTTATAGAAATCCTAATAATGGTAATAGACAAATTAGGAAACTAAATCATAATAATATTAATAATAATTACAGTATATTCTAACAATGTTTGATAATGGGAAGATATCTCAACCATATATTCTCACACCTCTCCTGAAACTCATGATGTGAGCTCAGAGAGCAGTGGGAGTTTGTTCAGTAGGACACAAAAGCGAGCCACAGTGTGAGTCTTGATGAAAAAATCAGCAAGCTGCAAGGTGGATGGAACAAATGGTAAGGAGATAGTGCTCAACTGAAGATGATGCATACAAATTGGCAATCGATCTCAATATGTTTGGTACGCTCATGAAATATAGAATTATGAGCAATCTGGATTGCACTCTTATTGTCACAGCATAAAGAGGTAGGAGGCAGAGATGGTACACCCAGATTAGAGAGAAGCCATCGAAGCCAGACAATTTCTGCAGTAGTATGGGCCATTGCCCGATATTCAACCTCGGAAGTAGAACGGGCTATCACTGACTATTTCTTTCTTTTCCATGAAATAAGAGAATCACCGAGAAAGACACAAAACCAATGGTGGACTTTCGATTAGAAATATCACCAGCCCAATCAGCATCTATATATGCCTGAAGAGTTACGAGGAGGTGGAGGATAATAACAAACTCTGAAAGATGGTATGCCGAACATAGCGAATGATGCAGAGTAAAGCTGCCCAGTGGGTAAAGTATGGAGCTAAGACAAATTGACTAACGACATGAACAACATAAGAAATATCAGGACGTGTCACGGTGAGATAGACCAGACACCCAACCAACTCGCGATAAAGAGAAGGATCCTGGAGTGGCACCCTGTCAGTGGAAGAGAACTTAGCATGTAATTTAATGGGGGTGTCAACAACTTTATCGTCGGTGAAGTGGGCGCGGTGAACAATTTCATGAGCATACTTAGTTTGAGAAAGAAGATAACTCTTAGGGGAAGAAGTCACCTCAATACCGAGAAAGTACTGAAGAGGGCCCAAATCTTTCATTTCAAACTCTCGAAATAGATGTTATTTGACCTCAGAGATAGTGGTAGAGTCAGAGCTACTAATGATCATATCATCGACATATAAGAGCAAAACCACAATACTAGTAGATGCATGATGGATAAAGATGGCCAAAGCAGGAGTGCTAGGATGAAAGCCAATATGGGTAATTGTAGATGGAAAACGGTCATACCAGGCACGAGGGAACTGTTTCAGACCGTAATGGGCCCGGCGTAGTCAGCAAACCAAACTCGGGGGATGAGAGAGACCAGGTGGGGGCGCATGTAGTCTTCTTCATTAAGGTGGCCATAAAGAAATGCATTTTTGACATCTAGTTGAAAAAGAGACCAGTGATAGACTGCAGCCACAGAAATAAGCGTACGGACTTTAGCCACAGGAGTAAATGTTTCTTCGTAGTCAATCCCATATTCTTGAGAGAAGTTCTTGGCAACCAGACGAGCTTTGTAATGATCTACGGAACTGTCCGAGTGAGTTTTAACTCTGTACACCCATTTGCAGCCAATGAGATTTTTACCTGCAGGCAATGGAACAAGCTCCCAAGTACCAATTTTTTGAAGCGCAGATAATTCGTCAGCCATGGCAGTAATCCAATTAGGATAAGTACATGCTTCCTTATAAGATGAGGCTCAAAGTAACCATGAACAAAAGTCAAAAAAGAATAATAAGAGGGAAAAAAACAAGTATGCGAAAAACGAAGTCTTACCAGCGGGGTACGATTGCGCAATGGGTAGCGACGTTCAGGAGGATCGGAAGGCTGAGAAGCAGCGGGATCCGGATCGGAGCTGGATGAAAGGACCGGTGAGAGTAAACGAAGGAGAAAGAGGAATGTGCAAAGGGACAAGAGGCAGATTGATCAAGATAAGAGATAAACTCTTCGGAAGGCGCATCGAGAGGAAAAGGATCCAGAAACACTAATTCATCTTTGGAGACGGGGTATATTTGGGAAAGAGATTAAAGTAAGAGAGATGCTCGAGAAATATAACATGATGGGAGACATATAGACGCTTTGAAACCGGATCATAACACCGATAGCCCTTCTGCTGAAGACCGTACCCTAAGAAGACACAAAGAGCGGAACGGGCACCGAGTTTGCTGCGCTCACGTTTGGGAAAGAGAACAAAACCGACGGAGCCAAAGACACGCAACAAGGAATAATTAGGAGCATGGCTGAAAAGCTTCTCATAAGGAGAGGCCAGAAAGAAGAGGAGAGGGCATACGATTAAGAAGATACACAGCTGTAAGAACGGCTTCACCCCAGAGGGCAGTAGGAACAAAGGAGGATAGAAAGAGAGATCGAGCGGTTTCAAGAATATGCCGATGTTTACGTTTGGCTCAACCATTTTGAGTTGGTGTGTCAGAACAAGAGGATTGATGAATAGTACTGGAGGACGTAAGAAAATCGGTAAACTCAGTTAAAAAATACTCCCCACCCAAATCTGAACGAAGAATTTTTACAGTGGTAGAAAACTATGTTTGAACTATGGAGTGGAAAAGGCAATACATGCGAAATAGATCGGATTTGTGTGACATAAGATAAACTTAACAAAATCGACTATAATCATCGATAAAAGACACAGTAAACGGAGCCATCTTTGGTGGCAATAGGAGAGGGACCCCACACATCGACATGAACAATAGAGAGGAGATGTAAAATAGAAGTGCTTTTATTAAACGGTAAAGAAGACATTTTTGCAAGTTTATAGCCACTACACTCAGAAATATCACTAACAGATACTTTGCTTAATTTAGTAGGCTGAATCAAATGTTTTAGACGCTCACTCGATAAATGACCTAATTGAGAGTGCCAAAAGGAAAAAAGGGGAAGAATATTGATCAAGGGAGAAAAATGACATGGCAACGGAGGAAGCCACTGGAATATGAAGACTTTCTAGAACATACAGATCACTAGTTCTACGCTCGGTCCCAATCTGCTTCTTGAACGTCTGTTCCTGAATAACACAACCAGAAGAAGAAAAGAGAACATAAAAACCAGAATAAGAAAGTTGACTAATAGACAACAAACTAACAGACAATTGTGGTATGTAGAAAACATTAGGAATCAACAAAGGTGAGGAGGTAGACAGTATAACCGAACCAATGGAGACAACATGCATAGGGGAGCCATTTGCAGTTTGAACAGTAATAGGACATGAAGGAGAAACACAATTACTGAGATATGACAAATTAGATGTCATATGATGAGAAGAATCAAAGTCGTATATCCACGTGGAGGGAGATACATTTGAGAAGTAAGAGGTATGCAAACCTGAATGGGAAGTAGCCATAGAAGCATGTGACTGAGTCCCGGAAGAAGCGAGCAGAGCTTGAAGCTGATCTAACAGTAGCTGAGGTGAGAGAGATGGGGGGCCAGTAGGGGTTCCGTTAGTAGATGCGGGTGTGGCAACAGCAGTACCTGAGCGATAGGACGATGCAAAGGGATGTGCGAAAGAAGAAGATTGGCCTTTTTGTGTTAGCTAGTATGCAGACTTCCAATGGCCTTTTTGGTGACAAAAGCTGCACTCATCCATAGCAATCCGAGGCTTGGACTTGCCTGTGACTTGAATTAGATGAGGAGTAGGGAGCAGTGGAGCCTGGGAAGAAACACCCATGGAGGAGGAAGGAATGGCAAAGACTGACTGAGAGGGAATGGTCATTTGAGCCAATTTGAACCGTGTCTCCTCTGCAATAAGTTCGCGAATAGCCCCATCAACAGACAGTAAAGGAGAACGATGAAGGAGAGCACCACGAAGTAGCTCAAATTGATCATGAAGGGCTATCAGAAACTGAATGAACCGTTGCTTTTCGCGATACTAGAGATAACTAGGGATCAATTGTAAGTCTGAGGGTTCCATAAGTTGATCCCAATATGATGTCATCTCGTTATAAAATTCCTAGATTGACTTATGATTTTGTTTTGCGCTGCAAATAGTCATTTCCAACTCATGGTGCTTGGCAAAATTAGAAGTGATATATATATATTGAAGGTAGTCCCACACAAGCTTGACGGTTATATATTTGGAAAATTTCATTCCAATACTTGGCTCCACAAATTTGTGGAACCAAGTGAGGACTTGCGCATTCTTCATATCCCAGAGTGCAATAGATGGTGTATAACCTTCAGCCTTGGAATATGTAGGTTGAACAGTAGAACCTGTTACGTATCCTCAACGCCTTTTGTCGAGGAGAAAATTTTTTATAACGTTGAACCAATAAGAATAGTTGGTCCTATTGAGGCGAATATTGATAGCTTGCAATTTATCGTCAGCCATAGCAACTACAGAAGGCAAGATCTAGTAGTACCAAAACTATTTCCAAAGCTAATTCCAAATAAGACCCAAAAATAAGGACTAGAAGCTAAACAGTGCCAAAGGAGAACAACAGCCAAACAAGGAATAAGAACAAGGAGCCAAACAGTTCCCAAGGTTGAAAAACCAGTACTGTTAAAAATGCCAAATAGTGCCAAACAATGCCAACATTGCTACTGGTGTTGTTGCCGGAGATCAGAAAGGTCACTGGAGGTCGGAGAGGTCGCCGAAGGTCGGAGAGGTCGCCGATGAGCTAGAAAAGATCTACGGAGGTTGGTTTCGAGGCAAAAAGGTTGCCGTCCGAGGCTAATGGTGTGCAGATCTAGGGTTTTGGAAGTTATCAGTGAAGAGGATGAGTCTAGCAAAGTCTGAACAAGGGTTTCGGTCGGAGAAGGAGAAGAACCAGGCGACTGCGACTGCGACTGCGAAGGGTGTTGCGATACTAAGGGCCAGGTGACTGCGAAGGGTGCTGTGAACTAGGGTTTTGGATTTCGAGGTGGAAGACGACGACAGTGGCGCTGGAGGGAAAGGTGGCTGACGGATTAGGGTTTGGAACCCTATTCTGATACTATGTAAGCAAATAAAGATTAATATTATTTCATATTGAGCCAAAATGCTTAATTTACAATGAAGGAATATATCAAATTTATAGGTAATAGAAATCCTAATAATGGTAATAGACAAACTAAAAAACTAAATCATAATAATATTAATAATAATTACAGTATATTCTAACAATATTGATAATGGGAAAATATCCCAACCATATATTTTCACAGTGCCTCTGTGAGATAAACAAAGCACTCAACTAACTCCCGAAAAAGAGAAGAGACCTCATTTGGTATACCATCAGTGGAAGAAAACTTAGTATGCAGTTTAATGGGAGTGTCAACAATTTTTTCATCAGTGAGGTGCGCATGGTGAACAACCTCATGGGCATGCTTAGTTTGAGAGAGAAGATAGCTTTTTGGAGAAGTAGCCACTTCAATATCAAGAAAATATCGAAGAAGGTCCAAGTCTTTCATTTCAAACTCTCGAAAGAGATGTTGCTTGACACTAGAGATAGTGGTAGTGTCAGACCAATAATGATCATGTCATCCACATATAAGTGCAGGACCACAATACCAGCAGAGGTATGACGGATAAACAGGGCCGAATCATGTGTGCTCGGATGAAAACCAATCTGGGAAACAGTAGACTGAAACTGATCATACCAGGCTCAAGGAGATTACTTGTGACCAAAGAGGGCATGATGAAGGCGACGAACCAAACTTAGGGGATAAGATAGACCTGGAGGGGGTCTCATATAAACGTCTTCATTGAGATTGTTGTTGAGAAATGCATTCTTTACATTCAGTTAAAATAGAGGCCAGTGACGGAATGCAGCGACAGAGATAAGGGTACGAATGGTAATCATTTTAGCTACAAGAGCAAAGGTCTCCTCATAATCCACACCATATTCTTGAGAGAAGCATTTGGCAACCAAACGAGCTTTGTAACGCTTTAAAGAGCAATCGGAAGTGAGTTTTAACTTTGTACACCCACTTACGCCCAATGAGATTTTTATCCATAGGTAATAGTACAAGCTCCCAACGGCCAGTTTTTTGAAGAGGAGTCAATTCTTGAGACATGACATTTCACCCAATTGGGATCAGTACATGCTTCCTTATAAGATTGAGGTTCAAAATAGTCATGAATAGACGTTTAAAAAGCACGACAAGATGGAGAGAAACATGTATGCGAGAAATCAAGTCTTACCGGTGGTGTACAGGTGCGCAAATGATAGCGTCGTTGAGGAGGATCGAACACCGAAGGAGAAGTAGGAGCAGGATCACAGCTGGCGTGCAACGAGAGAGAAGAGGTAACCATTCGATGAGAGTAGACTAACGAGAAAGAGGAAGGCAAAGGAGGGCGAGATGAGGGAGGTAGCTGAGTAGCATCAAGATTAGATATAAACTCGTCAGAAGGCACATTGAGAGGAAAAGAATCTAGAAAGATCAAATCGTCTTTAGAGAGTGGGGCATACTTGGGAGTAAAATTAAAATAGAAGAGACGTAGAAGAAACATGATATGACGTGAGACATACAGACATTTGGAAACAGGGTTATAACACTGATACCCTTTTTGCTTAAGGCCATACCCTAAGAAAATAGAGCGTAGAACGGGCATTGAGTTTAGTTCGCTCTCATTTTGGAAGAAGGACAGTAGATAGAACCAAAAACCCGAAGCAAAGTATAATTAGAATGCTGACCGAAAAGTGTTCATAAGTAGAGATACCACAGAGAAGAGGAGAAGGCATACGATTGAGAAGATACACGGCTATAAGAACAGCTTCTCCCCAGAAAATGGTAGGGACGGAGGAAGAGAGAAGGAGAGACCGAGCTGTATTGAGAATATGTCGATGTTTTCTTTCCGCCCTACCATTTTGGGCCAGGGTATCAGAGCAAGAGGACTGATGAATGGTACCAGAAGAAGCAAGGAAATCAGTAAATTCAGTTGAAAAGTACTCCCCACCCAAATCCGAACGAAGAATTTTTATAGTAGTAGAAAACTGGGTTTGGACCATAGAGTGAAAATCGCGGTTTATACGAAATAAATCAGATTTGTGAGACATAAGATAGATCCAGCAGAACCGACTAAAATTGTCAATGAAGGACATATAGTAAAGAGTGCCACCCTTGGTGGCAATGGATGAAGGGCCCCACAGTAGAAATAGAAGTGCTTTTAGTAAAAGGAATAGTTGACACAGTAGAAATAGAAGTGCTTTTAGTAAAAGGAATAGTTGACATTTTAGCAAGTTTACATCCACTGCATTTAGAAATATTACTGGTTGACACTTTGCCTAATCTACCAGATTGAACAAAAAATTTTAAACGATCACTAGATAAATGGCCCAAACAAGAATGCTAAATGAAAAATGGGGAAGAATGCTGGTATAAAGAAAAGGACGACATGGCAATAGAGGAAGTTGTCGGAAGGTGTAAACTCTCCAGAATATATAAGTCGCCAGCTCTACACCTGATCCCAACTTGCTTCTTGGACGTCCGTTCCTGCAACACAACTAGTAGAAGAAAAAAGAACATCAAAACCAGAATTGGAAAGCTGACTAATAGACAAGAGTGTAACGGACAACTGTGGTATATAGAACACATTAGGAATAAACAACGAAGACGAAGAGGATGAGACAACCGAACTGATAGGGATAACTTGCATGGGTGTACCATTTGTAGTGTAAACAGTAATAAGGGAAGAGGAGAAATACAATTACTAAGACAAGACAAATTAGAAGTCATATGATGGGAAGAGCCAGAGTTAATAGATCCGTGTTAAGGGTGATATACCTGAGAAGTAAGAATTATGCGAACCTGAATGGGTGGTAGTCATGGAAGCATGTGATGGAGTCCCAGAAGAAGCGAGCATAGCCTGAAATTGATGAAACTGGTTTAACAGCGACTGAGACATGGGAGATGCGGTGCCATGTGATACAGGTGTGACAAGAGTAGCAGAAGGGCGATAAGACGATGTAGAAGTACGATAGGTGGCTGAAGAGTGGCCCTTCTGTACTAACTTAGGACAAGCAGACTTCTAATGGGCATTCTAGTGACAAAAAATTGAATTTATCTATAGCAGCTCGGGACTTCAGTTTCCTCGTGACTTGAATCAAATGAGGAGAGGGAGTGGGCAACAATGGAGGACGAGAGGTGGCGCCAATTGACGAAGGAGTGGCAAAGACTGACGGAGAAAGAATTGCCATTTGAGTAACTTTAAATCTTGTCTCCTCTACAGTGAGTTCGCGAATATCCATATCGACACAAGGCAATGGAAAACGATGAAGGAGAGCACCACGAAGCGGCCCAAACTGATCACGGAGGGCCATGAGAAACTGCACGAGCCTCTGCTTTTTACAATACTGGAGATAACTGGTAATCAATTGCAAGTCAGGGGGTTCCATAAGAGCCAATTGATCCCAGTAAGTTGTCATCTCATTTCAAAATTCTTGGATTGACTTGTCATTTTGCTTGGCACTTTGAATAGATATCTCCAGTTCATATTGTTTGGTAAAGTTAGAGGTGAGATACATGTTTTGAAGATAATTCCACACATGTTTGGCAGTGGTATACTTAGAGAAATTCATTCAAATACTTGGTTCTACAGAGTTATGAAACCAGGTAAGTATTTGTGCATTCTTAATGTCCCAAACTGCAATCGATGCATCATACCCCCCAGCCTTTGGATCTGTAGGTCGAACAATAGAGCCGGTGACAAAGCCCCATCTCTTTTTTCTAAGGAGAAAATTCTTCATAACACTAGACCAATAAGATTAATTGGTTCCACTGAGACGGATGCTAATAACTTGTAATTTATCTTCAGCCATAGGGAATAAAGCAAGGAAATCAAATTTGCAAATAATAGAATCACCAGATTTGCAACAATAGACTAAGAATTGTTAGTGGTAGCTTATTATTATTATTATTATTATTATTATTATTATTATATGGTTATTACCAGGTGTGTGTGGGTGTATGGATGTAATGGTGTTCCATAATTTTAATATAAATAAGAGTGCTCGCCTATTCAGTAGAGTACGACTTCTCATTATTTTCTTTCTCCTAACACGGTATCAGAGCGACCATGAAACCCTAAGCTCTCTTCAGTTGCCAGCCTCCTTCAGCCGCCGCAACCCTAGCCTACTCTCTCTCTCCTTCAGCCGCCGTAACCTTAGTCCCACTCAGTTAAATCCTTAATCCCTCTCAGCCGAAGCCCCGACCCCCTTCGCTGCACCCTTTTGCCACCGTCAGCCACCAAAAACCTTAAATGAAGCCCTAGCATGAACCCCTAGTAGTCTTCTCCTAGCCGCAACCCTTCTCTGTCCGACAAGCTTCGACAACCACTCCCGCAACCCTGACAGGCCCTTACAGCTTGTTTCTTCCCTCCGACAGCATCTCTTTTCCTCTGCAGCACTTGCCGACAGCCCCTAGACGATCTAGGGGCTGCCGTGACTCCCTTTTTCAGTGTGCCAGTACCGACAGCCTCCAAGGAAGACCCTAGCCGCTGATTTGAGGGTGTAGGGGGGCTGCTACCGTGGTCGTGTTCTATGGAGATGATGTAAAGGTATGTTTAGTGGTCCAGTTATGATTGTTTAAGGTTGTGGTTGTGTTCTATTATTTGTTGGAGTGGTTGTCGGTGGTTCCTTGAGATTGATAGATTGTGATGTCGACGGAGAGTTCGACGAGGGTTGGTGATTCTCAAATGGGTATTGTGAGGCAAGGAATCACGGATGTATTTTTCTCGTCTACATGGTTAGTGGATTCGAAACTGACTGGACCACAAACATGTGTTATGGAAGAAGAAAGTATTGCTGACGATTGAAGGTATGAAAAAGGAGGATCATTTGTTCGACTATTCTCCTGAGAAGGGATCTGATGAATACAAAAGGTGGAAGAGAGATGATGTAAGATTGCTCAGTAAGATGTTGAACTCAATGGAGTCTTCTGTTGAGGTTTTGGTGGCTAATGCCACAACTGTTCGAGAGGTGTGAACTATACTCGAGGGGAGACATTTGCCTTGACGAATGACTTATCTCGGTTATATGATGTGATGCGGAGTATTTTCAGGATACAACAGGAAGAGCGGCTTTTCTCAGATTACTTCACAGAGTTCAAGGTGTTAGCATATGAGTATGATTGGTTGGTACTTTTTACTAATCGATACGAGGATTTCAGAGAGCTGAGGATGCAGTTTCTAGTAGTTTGCTTCTTAACTAGGGTGAACCAGCAACTTAACTTTGCACGTTCTTAGATTCTGGCTAGGTTCGACATTCCATCCTTATTTGAGGTCTTCCGGAGGATGAGTAGTGCAATTAGTAAAGAGGAGTCTCGTGTTACTGCTACTGACTAGGGTGATCATACAGCCCTGGGTGCATTTTGTGGAGGAGGTGGTTTTCGTGGTAAAGGTTGTGATGAGGGCCAAGGGCATGGAGGCCAAGGAGGTAGAGGCCGTGATGGAGGACGGGGTAGAGGTAGAGGTGGACGTGACACCAGGTCCTGCTACTATTGTGGTGAGCAGGGACATTTACAGAGCTCGTGTTAGAAGTTACATGGGCGTCCTACATCCTCTGTAGCCAATGCAGTGGCCGATTATGATGCCCATTCCTTTTCTTCTGAGAGGAGGATTATATATATAACTCAGGAAGAATATGATCAGTTCATCCAGATGAGGATTTTGAACACAGCCGATACTCCCTCAGCCATAGTTGCAGGTAATCCAACTGCGTGTGTGGCCACCCCTAGATCGTGGGTGATATACTCAGGTGCATTTGCACATATGACCCACTCCATAGGTACTTTTTTGTCTTATCAGTTGACCCTTAGACACAGTGGGGTTATTGCTACCAATGGAGGAACCTTGGAGGTGAAAGGACAGTGAGTAGTTGTTTTATCTCCATCACTTACACTCTCTGATGTTTTACATACTCATGCCAATCCGTTTAACCTGCTATCTGTGAGTCGTATTACAAAGGATTTGAATTACTCAGTAACATTATTTCCTGATCATTGTGTTTTTCAAGATCTAGCTCTGAGGAATACTATCAGTAGAGGACGGGTGATAAGTGGCCTATATGTGATGGATGAGACTTTGGATGTTACATATTCCGGGTGATCGTCTCAGATTTTGGATATGCATCGTCGGTTAGACCATCCCTTCTTGCCAAGTCTGAAGAAATTATGCCCAAGTTTAAGTCAGGTTACACAGTTAGAATGTGAGTTATGTCGATTTGCTAAGCACCTGCGTGTGCCATATGTGTCCAGGAATAATAATAGGACAATGAGTCTTTTCTCTTTAGTCCATTCAGATATTTGGGGTCCGTGTCTTGTTACGACTATTCTCGGATTACTTATCTCTATTTTATGAAGAAGCATTCTGAATTACCTACTGTGTTTACTACATTTTGTAATAAAGTCCAAACTCAATTTGGAAAAATTATTCAGATCCTACGTAGTAATAATGGGGGTGAGTACATTGGTAGAGTGTTGGGTACATACCTGTGTACATATGGGATTATTCACCAGATGTCATGCCCAGACACACCACAGCAGAATGGAGTGGCTGAGAGGAAGGATAGACATCTCTTGGAAACTGCACGTGCCCTGATGTTCTAGATGAAAGTTCCCAAAGTCTTATGGGGTGAAGCTGTGTTGACGACATGCTATTTTATTAATAGATTGCCATCCTCTGTTCTATATGGTGTTACACCCTGGTCAGTTTTACTTCCTCAGCAGATTCCTTTTTCATTACCACTCAAGATTTTTGGGTGTGTTTGCTATGTGAGAGATATCAGGCAGAATGTGACCAAGCTGGATGCTCGAGCACTGAAGTGTGCTTTCATGGGATATCCTATGACACAAAAAGGATATCGGTTTATAGTATCCCGAGACGTGGTGCTTGTTGAGTCTGCTTTGTTCTATGGCTCGACAACTATACCTTTCTCTACTGTTGATGATGGTTTAGTTCGTATTATGATGTATCATTTCTCCACTGATTTACCAGTGGCACCTTCTCTAGTTATTAGTTCTCCGATTGATATTCCCAAGGAATCTTCTCTTGCTGTCCCAGAGGCACCTATGATCCCATCATCCTCAGAATCATCGTCTTTACCGGTCCCCACCACCTCTCTTCTACTCGAGTCAGTATCTTCTCAGCTGGATCTGGCCTCTGATCAGGTAAGTGATCGTCTTATTACTTTACGCAAGTCTTATCGTAGTTGTCGAGATCATCCCTTGTATACTACATCATATCGTGGTTTACTAGCCACTGTCCAAAAGGGTATTATTACACTTGATCAGCATACTTTGTCTTACTCTATTGTAGATGCTCTTTCTCATTCAGGTTGGCGCAAAATTATGATTGAGGAGATGAATGCTCGTGAGGTTAATCATACGTGGGACCTGGTGAGTCTTCCTCCTAGGAAGATAGTTATCGGGTGAAAGTGGGTATATGTTCTCAAGCTTCATTCTAATGGCACTCTTGAGCGTTTGAAAGCCCATTTAGTGGCAAAGGGTTATACTCAGACCTATGGCCTAGACTACTTTGATACCTTCTCCCCTGTTGCGAAGATGGCCTCAGTTCATTTGTTCTTGTCTCTGACTGCATCACATCAGTAGCCTTTGTATCAACTAGATGTGAAAAATGCCTTTCTTCGTAGTAATTTGGAGGAAAATGTTTATATGGAGCAACCGCCTGACTTTGTTGCTCATGGGGGGTTCCCTAATCATGTTTGTCGTTTAAGGCGTTTATTATATGGTTTAAAGAAGTCTCTCAAGGCCTGGTTTGGCCGTTTCAGCTCAGTAGTACAGGAGTTTGGCCTTCGGCAGTTAACAAAGAATCATACTGTATTCTTTCGACATGCCTCAGCGGGTTGCATATTACTCGTATGTGTGGATGACATTGTTGTTACTGGTAGTGACAGTGGAGGGATTGCTGAGCTTAAATCGTTCATGAGCACCAAGTTTCAGACGAAAAATCTAGGTGAACTTCAATATTTCCTGGGCATTGAAGTAACTAGGAATAAGAAAGTGGTGTTCATTTCTCAGTGGAAGTATGTTCTTCACATTCTAGAGGGAGCAAAAAATATGAGTGCTAAAAGAGCGGACTCACCTATGGAGTCTAATATCAAGCTAGAGTCGAAAGGAGTGTTTCTTTTAGACCTTGAGCAGTATCGACGTGCAAGCGGTGTTACACATTCTTCGGTACTTACACAAAAATGCGGGTAAGGGAATCCAGTTTTCTGATCATGGACATATGGGAATGGAAGGGTACTTTAATGCTGATTGAGCTGAATGCACATTTGACAGGAAATCCACATATGATTACTCTGTATTTGTTGGTGGGAACTTAGTTTTCTAGAAGAGCAAGAAGTTGACCGTGGTATCTTGGTCTATGGCATTAGCGCTGAGGCTGAATACCGGGCTATGGCATTAGCGACTGCTGAGATTATGTGGCTTCAGCAGATTTTGATAGAGTTACACTTTCCTCTTATAGGATTTGCCAAACTCTGGTTTGATAATACCTTGGCTATTTATATTGCCACAAATTCAATATTTCATTAGAGGACGAAGCATATTGAGATTGACTGCCATTTTATCCGTGAGGAATATCAGAAAGGAGTTGTTACATTTGGGTTTATTCTTATAGGGGAACATGAGGCAGATATTTTCACCAAAACTTTATCGGGTCAGCGTGTCTCATATTTCTGTAACAAGTTGAGCATGATTGATATATATGCTCCAGCTTGAGGGGGTGTTAGTGGTAGCTTATTATTATTATTATTGTTATTATTATTATATGGTTATTATCAGTAGTGTGTGGGTGTATTAATGTAATGGTGTTTCTTAATTTTAATATAATTAAGAGTGCTCGCCTATTCAGTAAGGTACGACTTCCCATTATTTTCTTTCTTCTAACAAGAATCAGTCCTGCAAAGAAGATTCAAGGATTTGAGAACCAATGTAGAAGAGAGAGAGCTTCAAAGATTCTGGCGAGGTCGTCGACGTTGGTAAGGAGGTCCAGCGAAGTCGTCAGCAGTCAAGGAGTCTCAGCTGACGGTTTTCAAGGCCAAAGGGTTGCCGATCTAGGGTTTTGGATTTTGGCGGCGACAGTTGGAGAAGGGCCAGACAAAGTCGTCGGTGTTCGTTGTTGTCACAAGAGACTTCGGCTAGGGTTTTCGTAACTCGAGGAAGAGTAGATCTGAGGTTCAAAGGTCGGCGGCGCAAGCAACAGATGAGGTCGACATCGCCGAAGGGAGAAGGAGAAGACCAAGGTTGTTGCTGCGATTGGTTCTTGCGAAAGAGAGGACAATGATGACGGCGATCTAGGGTTTTCGAGATCGGCGATCTAGGTTCAAAGGAAGATGACGACGGTGCAGGAGGGAAGGGAGGTCGACGGCACCATAGAGAAGGGAGGTTTGCGGCGGGATAGGGTTTGGGACCCTGCTTTGATACCATGTTAGCAAACAAAGTAAAGAATATTATTATTGCATATTGAGCAAAAGGCTTGAATAACACCGAAGGAATACATTAAATATATGGGTTATAGAAATTCTAATAATAGTAATAAGATTAATTAAGAAACAAGATTGTAACAATGGAAAAATATCCCAATAGTAATAATAGTATATTTTAACAATTCTAATAATGGAAAAATATCCCAATCTGTTAGAATTGATGTAAGATAGAGAGAGAGAGAGAGCAAAGAGAGAATTATTGTGATGGTGAAATGAGAGAGAACCTAGAAAATTAGGGTTTACTTCCTTGTCACTGTTATTTATATAATAACACCAAAAGTACAATAATACCCTTAACTTAAGACTCACCCTCAAGTTGATGCATAGATATTTCTCATGCTCAACTTGCTCACAATGAGGTGAAACACTTTACTATTAAGCCATTTCATTAAAATATCTGCTAGTTGATCTGCAGACTTTACAAGGGTCATACACATTGGCCATTGGCACAGTTTCTCCTTGATGAAGTGTTGGTTAATTTCTATATGCTTGGTTCTATCATGCTGTATAGGGTTATGGGTAATATTAATGGCAGCCTTGTTGTCACAATACAACTTCATAGATTTGTCGCACTTAATCCCCAAGTCCTTTAATAGTACTTAGAGCCATAAAAGTTCGCAAATGCCATGTGCCCTAGCCCTATATTAAGCTTCTGCACTTGATCTAATTACCACTGTTTGCTTTTTACTTTGCCAAGTAACCTGTTGCCTCTTACAAATATGCAGTAATTCGATGTAGTTTGTTTGCCATCAACTGGACTAACCCAATTTGCATCTGTGAAAGCTTCTAATTTCATATGTTCGTGACAAGAAAACAGGAGCCTTTTTCCAGAAGCAGACTCAAGATATCGTACAATACGATAAGCAGCGTCAAGGTGTACGTTGCGGGGATCGTGCATGAACTGACTGATAATCCCTACAACATATACAATATCAGGTTTAGTATGAGATAGGTATATTAATCTTCTTACAAGCCTCTGAAATTGACTTTGTCGACAAATTCTCCATCACCACTATTAAGACGATGATTAGCCTCAATAGGTGAATCTGCAGGTCGACAATCCATCATAACAGCTTTCTCTAGAAGATTAAGAATATACTTTCTTTGAAAAATAAAGATCCCATGATTTGATCTCGCCATCTCAATTCCAAGAAAATATCATAGCGTCCCCAGATCTTTCATCTCAAATTCTTTTGCTAGATTTGCCTTAAGATGGGATGCTTCCTTAGTATCATTACTTGTCAAAACTATGTCATCAACATATACAATAAGAATTGTAATCTTACTACTGCATTGTTTGATAAATATAGTATGGTCTGCAGGACTCTGTCGGTACCAAAACCTTAGCATAGCTTTGAAGAATTTATCAAATCATGCTCGAGAGGACTGTTTTTGCCCATATAGGGCTTCCTTCAATTTGCACACTTTCTCTTCTGTTTCATGAGATGAGAAACTTGATGGTACATTCATATGTACCTCTTCTTCCAGATCTCAATGGAGAAATACTTTCTTCACATCCAATTGCTGGAGAGGCCACCCCATATTAGCAGTACAGGATAAGAGTATCCGAATTGAGTTCATTTTAGGAATTGAGTTCATTTTGGCTATTGGAGCAAAAGTCTCATGGTAGTCAATACCATAAGTTTGGGTAAAACCCTTAGCAACTAGTTTTGCCTTGAATTTCTCAACTGATCTATTTACCTTGTGCTTTACCGTGAATACCCATTTGTACCCAACTGCCTTCTTCTCTTTTGAGAGAGAGACCAACTCCCAGGTACCATTTTTTTCAGGGCTGTCATCTCCTCAATCATAGCCTTCTTCCACTTAGGATCTGCAATAGCTTCCTTCTAACCCGACGAAGTCGGTATAGAGGACAAAGACGAGAAAAAAGCATGATATGGGGTTAATAAAAAGTTATATGAGACAATGAGAAATTGGGTGTTGAGTACATGTCTTAACGTCTTTTCGAAAGGTGATAGGTAAGTTATAAGTATTAAGGTCGACAACAGAGAACTCATTACCTGGTGGATCAGTAGGAGAGTTTGAACCGGAAGACGAAGGTAGCAATTGGCAAGGTGGTAGTGTCTCACATGCCAACTGATCTTTTAAACGTCGAGAATAAGTATGTAGGTCCAGTCTGTCTAATCGTCCATCAACATTTTGCTCTGTTCCATCCTTACTGGACTTTTCCATCTCCCCCTCACTAGGAATAAGAGCTTGTGGGATAAGATTCGGGAAAACCAAACCTTGGGACTGTACCATCTCTTCGAGTCTAGATCGCTCCCCCTGAAGAGATGTCTCAGGAGAGTGAAAAAAAGATTCGGATTCCCAAAAGGTAACATCCATACTAACAAATATTTTGCGAGTGGTCGAATGATAGCACTTAAAACCTTTTTGGGTAGCAGAGTAGCTAATGAAAACACATTTGATAGCCTTAGAATCCAATTTGCCACCCGTGTGTTTAGATGCATGAACAAAGCAGGTGCAACAAAAAATCCGGGGTGTAAGAGAGGAGACATGTGGAGACCCAGGAAGAAGCTCCAAAGGAGTTTTGAACTGAAGAACACTAGATACCAAACGATTGATAAAATAAGTAGCAGTAAGTACGGCTTCACTCCAAAAGGACTTGGGAACACGCATTGTAACAAGAAGGGAACATGCAACCTCAAGAAGATGATGATTTTTGCGTTCCGCAACTCCATTTTGCTCAAGAGTGCGTACACAACTTGTCTAAAAAAGAATACCATGAGCCTCGAGATAGGGCATGAAAACCACAATCGAGATACTCGGTCCTATTATCAGTGCAGAGAATATTGATGTTGGCATCAAACTGGGTGTGGATCATGTGATGAAAATTTTGAAAACAGGAAAAAACTTCACTTTTAGTGCAAGTAAATATACCAAAGTAACGCGGGAATGACGGTCAATAAAGGTAACAAACCACCGATAATCAGAAATAGAAGCAATAGGTAAGGGACCCCATACATCACAATGAATAATCGTTAAAGGAGAATCACTACGTTTATTGATTGAAGGGTAAACAAATCGCTTATGTTTTGGAAGTTCACAAGCCTCACACAAAAAATTATTTCTAGAACAATGTTTAACTAAAGATGGAAATAATCTCTCTAAAACTCCAAAAGAAGGGTGCCCCAAACGGCGATGCCACTGATGTAATTGCAGAAGGATGGCTCTAGTATCAGCATGGAGAGCTTGGTAAGATTGTGAAGGTAAAGGGGAAGCAGAAGACGGAACATCCAGTAAGTATAGGCCACCATGAGCACTACCACTGCCAATCATTCTCCTCGTCTCCAGTTCCTGAAAGACACAATGAGTTGGAAAAATAGTTACAGAACAGTTTAAGGAACTCGTAAGACGACTAACAGATAAAAGGTTAGTAGAAAAGTTGGGAATATGAAGGACATATGACAGAGAAAGCAAAGAAGAGCACTTGATAGAACCTTTTCCAGATATAAAAGATAAAGAACCATATGCTATTCTGGCTTTATCTTTATTAGAACAAGTGGAGTAAGAGGAAAATAAAGTAAAAGAGTCAGTCATATGATCAATTATACCAGAGTCAATAATCCACGGAGTAGGAGAGGCGACAACACTAAGTGCAATATGAGATATACCTAAATGAGCAAAGTTGGAGGATGAAGTGAAGGCTGTAGAAGATGAGATGTCAGCCCGAGCCATCAGGCGCTTGAGAGTAGTCAACACGGCCTCAGAGAGAGGGCACGTCTCATTAGTTGTGGTAGCAAAAATCTCAGAAAGATGAGCGTGGGAGTGGACAAGGCCACCATGTCCACCACCATGGCCATCTCCACATTCCGGAGTAGGACGACCATGTAACTTCCAGCAGTGGTCAATAATATGATGGGATTTACCACAATGCTCACAATGCAGCTGATCTCGGGCTACTGAAACATTCTTCTCCCTAGATTTGATGGGTTGGCCTGGCCGAGTGAGGGACGTGACAGCTAACATAGAGCATTCCTGATTGGGAGGAGGAACCATAACATGACGGTGATTCTCTTCCTGCTAAACATAAGCGTATGCTTGTCGTAAGGTGGGAAACAGATTACGACCCAAAATTTGGACACGGATCGCATCATAGTCAATATGGAGGCCAGTAATAAAGTTATACACTTGCTCCTTTTCTATCATCTTCTGAAAAGCAGCAGCATCAGTAGTATAAACAACCTGGAAGTCCTGATAATAATCAATCTCACTCCACAAGCTAGTCAACTCAGCGTAATACTGAGTCAAGGACTGGCCTTTCTAATCTAACCCACAGAGTTTCTTCCTCAAGTTGTATAACAGGGCATCATTGCCAGTCTGAGAATAAGTCTGAGCAGCTGACCAAATTTTATGTGCAGTATCCAGAAGTAAAAAACTACGACTAATGAAGGGCTGCATGGAGTGTAATAGCCAGGAAATGACAAGAGCATTTTCCTCTATCCATCGAGCGTGAGAAGGCCCCACAACGGTTGGCTGCTTGGTTTCACCGGCAATATACCCAGATACACCGCGAGCAGCAATGGCTAAACTGCAGGCACGAGACCAGATCAAATAATTGCTGCTATCAAGCTTAGCATGACTGATATGAAGAGATGGACTATCAGTAGGAGTTCCTGAACGAATCAATCCGGTGTCTTCATGACTATCAGAAGGCTTTCCTGTATTAGACATGATCACACGAAACCAACAAGAAGTAGAACGAAATAGACAGAAGCAAGGAATTGTAAACAGATGCAAATCTAGTAGACCGGAACTACTAGAGTACCACAGATAGCCAAAATATCATACCAAATTGCAGGAAAACCAAAAAAGAACCAAAGAAGCAACTAGAAAACCAAGCAGAACCAGATAGACCACAGCAAATTTAGCCGCGACATGTGGTAGTTCATAAACACCTAAGGAGCTTCAAAAAAGACTGGCCGAGCTTTAACTAAATCCCAAACAAGCCGAAAGATGCTGAAATCAACTCAAAATTGACTCAAAAACCCTAGCCGCACCTTGAAAGCAACCCAAAATCGATAATGGGTTCGAGTTGATCCTGGTATAGCCTTTTAAAACCCTAGTCGGCACCTTGGAGGAGAGGACGATCATTGATCGTAGCAAAAAATAGGCTAAAATAGGCGTATTGCGAAGAAACCCTAGTCGCGCGACTGTGATTCTACCAAAAAACATGAAAAAAGGTTGAATCGAACCTTGGAAGACCTTGAATACCTCTGTTAAGGGTTATTTATGTAACTTGATAATATTTGATTTAATATAAATAGTTAGAGGAGCTAATCCTTTAGGTTAAGCTCTCTCATTCTTTTAATATATTATGTTAACATGGTATCAAAGTTCAAATTCTTGAAAAAAAAAAAAAACCAACACCTTCACCAACAAACCCTAACCCTGACCCATCCACGGCTGCCGCCTTCCTCCTTCATCTCCATGGTCATCGCCACAGTCACCGTTGCCGTCATCACCGCAGTCGCTGACCATCGTCGTCGACCATAGTTGCCATCATTGCTCTAGTCCCCGACGTCTTCGCAACATCGCGACTTCGCGAATCATTCCTCATAGTTGCCGCCTCTGCCATCCACTACAGTCGCAAACGTCGCCGTCCACCACAGTTGCCGGCGTCGGCGCTGTTCACCACAGTCATCGCTGCTGTCGCCGTCTTTCAAATCTGCTACTTGTTTTGGTATAACCAGTTCATGTTTTTTCTTAACCCTAGTTAGAACTGCAATGGACATTTCCTACTCTTATGATTCGGGTTTCTCTTTGTGAGTTGTGAGTTTCTGTTCCTCCGTGAAAGCAAATTGTTTTGTGTTTAATTGGTGGAGTTATGGATTCCAAACCATCTGTCCCTCGGTTCACCATTCTACAACTCACTACTCGTAAGTTAAATGGAGTTAATTATTTGCATTGGTTCAAAGCCGTGGAAGTTGCCTTAAATGGTTAAGGTAAACAAAACCACTTGATTATGTACGATCCATCCGATGATAAATGGAAGCCTGAATGGGAACAAGAGGATGCTCAGATTGTTACACTGTTATGGAATTCTATGTTGTCACATATTGTTGATATGTGTCTCATCTTGACTCTTGCCAGGAAATTTGGGAGTTTATTCAAATGTTATATTCCAGTAATCTTACTCGTATGTATAATATTTCGGTTGAATACTTTCAGTTGCAACAAGATAAGTCTGTTACCGTTTATTTTGCTATGCTTAAGAGACTTCATGAAGAGTTAAATGTGGTTCTTCCAATCACAAATGAAATTCGCAAAATGCAACAGCAACGAGAACAGATGGTTGTGATATGATTTTTGGCGGGATTACGGCCTGAATTTGAGTCAGTTTGCTCTCAGATTTTGGCAAGAGCTGAGCTCTCTTCTCTTACTGAGGTATATTCTCGTATCTTGCGCGCTACTTCTCGGGACAATTCTCAGGGCTCTCGTAATTCTTCTCGGGACAATTCTGATCGTTGAGCTTTAGTTACACAACACCGAAGTGATCAATTTAGTGGTTACAGTCCTAGCTGAGGAAGTGGTGGTTCTCGAGATGGTCGTATTGGTGGTTCTTATGGTGGTCGTAGTGGTCAAGTTCGAGGTTCACCTCGTCAGTGTTCCAATTGTGGCTTACTCAATCATACACGAGAGGCATGTTGGGATCTTGTTGGCAAACCTTCTCCGTTTGCTTATGCTGTGACGTTCGATAATGTTCATCCTTTTGCCTCATCTACTCCGGTTGAGGACAAGAATATCACTATTTTCGAGGAAGAGTACTCTAAATTTCTTCAGTATCAAGCAACTTTACAAGTTTCTCTTCCAGTTGCATCTCTAGCCCAAAAAGGTACCCCTATTGCTTGTCTTTCATTTTCTTCTACATCTCGCTCATAGGTCATTGATTTCGGTGCCACTGATTATATGTCAGGTATATCTCAAATTATTTCTCATCCCAAGTCTTCATCTTATTTACCCCGTGTTACGTCAGCAGATGGTTCTACTAGTTCTGTTGAAGGCATAGGCACCATTCAACCTATGCCGTTGCTATCTCTAGCTTATGTCTTATATATTCCTTGTTTTCCTTTTAATTTGATGTCTGTGAGTCAACTTACGAAAAATCTTAACTGTTCTATTTTTTTCTTTCCTGTTATATTGTCATTCAGGATTTGGTGACGATGAAGACGATTGGCGAAGGACGTGAGTCAGGTGGTCTCTATTATTTGGACACTAAGGCATCATCTGCAGTTTCTCGTTATGCATGTCCTGCTATTGCTTATCCGCTTCAGATTCATTGTCGTCTTGCCCCTCCATCTTTGGACAGCTTAAAATTTTTAGTTCCTAGTTTAAGTTCTGTTTTAGTTTTAGATTGTGAGTCGTGTCAATTGGGAAAGCATCACCGTGTTCCTTTTGCTTTTCGGATTAATAAATGAGCGTTGAGTCATTTCATGTTAGTTCATTTAGATATTTGGGATCCTTGTTGTGTCACTTCTTAGTTGGGATTTCGGTATTTTGTTACTTTTGTGGATGATTGTACTAGAGTTACCTGGCTTTATTTAATAAAAGATTGTTTAGAATTGTTTTATATCTTTTGTACCTTTTGTGCTGAAATTCAAACTCAGTTTAATAGTAAAGTTGCATTTTGCACAGTGATAATACTAGAGAATATTTTTCTCATTCCTTTAGTACCTTCATGATTCAATCTGGCATTCTGATTCAATCATCTTGCTCTCACACTCCACAGCAAAATGGAGTAGCCGAGCGTAAAAATCGACATTTGATTGAAATTGCACGAACCTTCTTAATTCAAATGAATGTTGTCAAATCTTTTTGGAGTGAGCTATTTTGACCATTTGTTACTTAATTAATCGTATGCTCTCATATGTGCTTAAGGGACAAACTCCTCACTCTATTTTATTTTCACATGATCCGCTGTTTGTTTTACCCCCCCATCTTTGGTTGTGTTTGTTTTGTCCATCAACTTTCTCTAGGTCGTGTCAAGTTTGATCCTCGAGCTCTTCAATGTATTTTCTTAGGCTACTCTCGTACTAAAAAAGGTTATCAGTGTTATAGCCTTGATCTTCATAAGTTTTTTGTCTGTCGTGATGTATCTTTCTTTGAGTCTACCCCATATTATTCTGAGCGACTCTCTGCAGATGGTTTCCTAGTCCTCTTTCCTTTAGCCTCCATTATCATACAGTATTACTATTGAACGTTTAAGTCGTCCTGACCTGCAGGTTTACATTCGTCGCACTCATGTTGAGTCGACCTCACCTGTCTCTACTACTTCATCAATGGTCTCCCCGCCATCAGATCACCCCCGTTCTCACCATCTGCGGTTGATCTTCCCATTGCCGTTCGCAAGGGTAAGCAATCTTGTACTTCCCATCCTATTTCTAACTTTCTTTCTTATGATCGTTTATCCCCTTCCTATCACTAATTTGTTGCCACATTGTCGTCTGTTCCTCTTCCTAAGTCTTATACAGATGCTTTATCTCATCATGGGTTGAAGCATGCAATGGAAGAAGAAATACTTGCCTTAAAGCATAATGACACATGGGATTTAGTGCCTCTTCCTTTGGGCAAATTAGCAGTCGGCTGTAGATGGGTGTATGCTGTTAAAGTTCTTTCTGATGGTACTGTTGACATACTCAAGGCTCGCCTTGTGGAAAAGAGATATATATAAGTATATGACATTGGTTACTCTGAAACATTCTCACAAGTGGCAAAGATTTCTTCTGTTTGTCTGTTCATATCCGTTACAGCCACATTTGATTGGCCTTTACATCAGCTCGATGTGAATAATGCCTTCTTACATGGTGATCTCCACAAGGAGGTCTATGTGGCGCAACCTCTAGGTTTTGTTGCTCAGGGAGAGGTAGGCCTGGTTTGTCGTTTGAAGAAGCCATTATATGGGCTCAAACAATCTCTTCGTGCATGGTTTGGTAGGTTTATTGATTATGTGACTAGTTTTGGTCTTCAAAGATGTGGCGTCGATCATTCTGTTTTCTATAGACATACTAGAGCGGGCAAGATACTGCTAATTGTGTATGTGGATGACACTGTGATCACTGGCGATGACTTTAATAGTATTGAGGAATTGAAATTGTTTCTACAAGCCAAATTTCATACTAGAGATATGGGATGGTTGAAATATTTTTTGGGTATTGAAGTGGCTAGATCACACCAGGGCATCTTTTTGTCTCAAAGAAAAGATGTTTATGATTTATTGAGTGAAACAAGAATATTAGGGTCCAAACTTGTTGACACACCTATGGACCCCAACACAAAATTAGTTGCAAATCAAGGTAAGCTATTAGTAGATCCAGGACAATACCGACGATTGGTTGGAAAGTTAAATTATTTGACTGTTACCATACTAGACATTTCTTTTGCAGTCAGTGTTGTCAGTCAGTTTTTAGATGCTCCACGAAATTATCATTGGGTTGTCGTTGTACATAATCTAAGATATCTTAAAAGTGCACCAGGTTATGGTTTATTATATCAGAATTATGGCCATACTCGGATCGAGGGTTATACGAATGCAGATTAGGCTGGATTTCCATCTGATAGAAAGTCGACTACTAACTATTGTGTATTTGTTGGAGGCAGGGATCTAAATAACGGCCGTTATGTAACAGATTGGTCGTTACGTAACAGTATCTGGGAGTTACGATTCGGATACGCTCATCATAATCGAATTTAGAGAAAATCGCATCTGTATAGACCGATACGGCCGTTACGTATTGGGTATCAGTTGTGTATCGGTGCGTAACGGCTGATACTGCCAATAACTACCCGCGACATAATGACAACCATAAACAGTAACTGCGAACTCACCTTGCAGCGATTGCACTTTCCGAACACATCTTCCTCTTCAGATATAGTATTCGAACTTCGATTTGAGCTTGATTTTGGGATTTCGTCAGTAGATTAAGGATTTCAACTTCGATTTCAGTCTAATTTCAGTTCGACTTGGGGATTAGGATTGCCGATTGTGTTTGATTTGAGCTAGATTGGGGATTCCGATGGTGATTCGCTTCGATTTCAGTTCAAATTTGGGATTTCGAACATCAATCATGGATTTTGGTTGCCGATCGGCAATTCCAACTTTTCGATTGTGTTGGATGAGTTTGGTTGGGGATTTTGACCTTGAGTAGCTTCTTTTCACTTTGATTTGGGAGTTCGGTTCGTCGACCGGCTTCGATTTGGGATGTCAGCCGCTAGTCGGCTACTGTTGTGGTCAGGCGCATGTTTGGTTGAGTCTTGTGATTGGCGTTTGTTTGGTTTAATTTGGGATTTGGGACTGTTGGGATTTTGGCTTATTTAGGATTCTAAATTATGTATGCATATGTAATAAAAATATTTTTTTTTTAATGAAAAATAAAGAAAAAAGTTGAATTTAAAATAATATTCATATTATATGTTATTATATATAATAATATGAACATTTATTATTTAGTAAAATATTTTTTATGATTTAAATTTGAATTATTAATGATTTAAGTTTGACTTCAGTATGAATTAGTTAAATTAAAATCATTCATATTTTATGCTTTTTATGACTCAAATATTTGTAAATTTGAATTATTTTTTAATTATTTAGTTAATTTTTTTTACATTTTTTATTACATAACATTCATGTAATTATTTGTACTAAATAAAACTAGAATATGCTTTATATGTTAAGATATCATTTAAAAACAACTACAAACATTCAATTTATAGTAAATAAAGTCAGGATATGTGTATCAATGAGTTTTATGTCATTTGCTAGCACTTGAAAAAAATTCACGTGCATGCTTACTGATTCTCGCTACAGGTTGACCGATACGCTCAATATCCATTACACGCGACCGCTACGTTGGTTGATACTGCGATTTAAAACCTTGGTTGGAAGTAATTTGGTCTCATGGAAAAGTAAGAAATATGCTGTTGTTGCTCACTCTAGTGCTGAGTTCAAATATAAAGTTATGGCACATACCACTTGTGAGTTGATTTGGTTGAAACATATGTTAGAGGAACTTAGATTTCAACATTCTCGTCCTATGACTTTGTTATGTGATAATCAAGCAGCAGAACACATCGCATCTAATCCAGTATTTCATGAGAGAACCAAATATATTGAGGTCGATTGTCACTTTATTTGAGAAAAACTGTTAACAAATGTGATTCGTACAAGTTATGTGAAGTCAGCGGATCAGTTAGTAGATTTATTCACCAAGCCTTTGTATAGTTCACAAGTGAAATATATTTGTATCAAGCTTGGTACACATGATATATATGTACCAGTTGGAAGGGGAGTGTTAAGGGTTATTTATGTAACTTGATAATATTTGGTTTAATATAAATAGTTACAGGAGCCAACTCTTTAAGTTAAGCTCTCTCATTCTTTTAATATGTCACGTTAACAACCTCTAATCGGCACCCATGGAGTGAGAAGAAGCTATCGATCAAGACTGAAAATGCCACAATCGCGATTTGGAATGAAACCCTAGGCGGTGGCGACAAATTGAAAAAAATCGAAAAAAATATCAAACTTTTCAAAAAAAAGAGGGAAAAATCATCGCACTGATCTGTAGGAGCAATCGATCATCGCGATCATCTCTAGTTTTTTGTTTTTTACAAAACAATTAAAAAAAAAAAAAATAAGGAAGACCAACAAAGAAATACTATATTTTTTAACGAAGGATCATGCTTTGATATGCTTTGATACCATGTTAGAATTGATATAAGAGGGAGAGAGAGTATTTTTTAACGAAGGATCATGCGTTGATACCATGCTAGAATTGATATGAGAGAGAGAGAGAGAGAGAGAGAGAGAGAGAGAGAGAGAGAGAGAATTATTGTGACTGTGAAATGAGAGAGAACCCAAAAAATTAGGGTTTACTCACTTGCCACTGTTATTTA